>JXSR01S074047.1:50704-64903 GCA_000969725.1 Ophiothrix spiculata | reverse complement strand
TACATGTTGCTCCTTGTAGCATATCTAATGTATGGTATTTGTGTACATCAGATATGCTACAATGAGCAACATGTAGGAGCCGATAACTGGACCCTTTTGCCGCGGCGGTACACATTTATGTATGATATTGTGAATAAAGTGATTTGATTGATTGATTTGTTTGATTGATATTACAAAAGCATTTTCAGCTCTGAACCAGACTGAGCGAGTAAGCGATCTATTTGGTGGTGTGGGTCTAAAAGTACTAGCGGCCTCTGCATGGCAATATCACGATTATCGTTTCTTATCGCCTGGATATATCGGATATCTGAATGTAAATAATAATTATATCAATGTAATCTCGTTAAGTATACACTATAATAATAGTATGGAAGGTAATAGGCAGCATAAATGTAGGTCTGTTTTGAACTACATGTATAACAACCCCGGATAACAACTTCCTTGGTATAACTACATATGACCCAGTCTTGTTTGTTTGTTTGTCGGTTGGTCCGTGACGGAAACATGCCATTAGATCCATGATGAACTCATGGTCTCTTTGACTATATTATCATTACATTATGTTTGTGAAATTGACTGCTTCTTTCCTTTACATGCTTGTTATAAGACAACAATGTCAAATATCTGTGAACGTGGACGATATAATGGTGGGGATTCCGTAGGCAGATCCAGCAAACCCGATGCAGGTGACGCGGAGTGCGAAATGGAGGATGTTGCGGATGGCAAGATGCACCTAAAGAGACAGGTAATTTAAGAATTGCACAACATTGTATTTAAAGGTGTAGGTTCCGATCACATTCTCATCCCACGGGCTCAACCGGAAGTATTGCATTTGTTGATGTCAAATGGAAGCACATATTTTTCTGATTGTAAATCCAAAATTTCACTTCCAAATTCCAAATAGTTTTGGAGATAAAGCAAAAAGTGTAGCCTCATCCCCAGGGTTGCACACTTTATTTTGCCTCTGCAGAGTAAACAAGAAGAAAACTTAGGGTGAAACCACCCAAAAGGCATTACAGAGGTCAAGGTCAATTAGTTAAAAGTAGATTATACACATGTCAAAATAGGAACCTACACCTTTAAGTAAACAAAGTTTTTGACAAGGGTATATCGCACACCGGTGTTCCGACAGCCCAATGTTCCGACACCCCGGTGTTCCGACACACCAATGTTCCGAATACAAAGGTCATGTCAACTATAGGGAGCCACTTTGTGCTGTAGTATTACATATAGCATAACTCGGGTTTTCAATAACACTTGAATACGGTTGACGCAAGACACTTTTATTTAGACTTAAAATCTTTATTGACGGATTTTACACTCAATTGGGTATTTTACTAGCTTCTTTTGTTAAGAATGTAACCTCAAGTTCATGGCTTAAACGGTTTTTTTTTCAAATGGGTTAACTTTTTATATTGGTCTAATAATAAATAGGTACTGCTATAGGGTTTCTCTTTGGTGTGTATCTTGACTCTGTAGAGTGAATCATGTGAATAAATTCAGAAGAAAAGGCTTTATCATTCAAGAAAGAAGCAGACTAAACAATAACATTGATAAGAGTTAACCGGCTCCACACATGTATCCAACGGTTCACCCCCCCCCCCCCTCATGAACCCTAAATCAATGGCCCGCCGCTAGCCCACGAACTCCACGTGCATCTTTTACAGCCCTAATGAGTTCCATAATCTTTATTAATTTCATGCTGGTTCATCTGCAACTGCTAAGTAATATCAAATTATAAGAAATGTAATTTAATCAACATAATGTCAAATGAAAGTGGAGGTGATGGACTTGCGTAGACTGAATTGGAAAACGAGGAAGTCAAGATGATCGGTACTCACAAGAGCTAGGCTTAGGGAAGGGCAGGTGAAGGACCATGATATGAACCATATTGTCATTGACGTTATTACAAAGACAGCAGAGAGATCTCACTCTGGATGGTTCTCTGTGATGCCGATCCGAAGAGCTAACACCGATACGATTCTTTCTAGGCAATACTTTCTTGTACAGACACTAAGGCTGCAAAGGGTACATTGAGCTCACTTGAAAGGTTGATATTAACAACATGTGTAGAGTGAGTATAGCTATTAACAGTGTGGTGGGTTCAGAGATGTCGAGTGATTTCTTCGTGATGGAATCACATGACTGTGGACGGACATCTGAGTATCGATTTCAACAAAGTACAATCTCTGAAGAGAGTTTTAGGACGTGGTTTGAGGTGAATCTTTTTGAGATTTGGTTTTGATCTGTGGATATTGATAATAAAGAAATTAACTGACAGGAAGGAGGTGCCTCACCCACCCCCACCCCCATTTTCTCGTCTGACCGGCTGTCCCGCCACCGGGGCTCGAACCCAAAACCTCTGCATTACCACCGTACCCTAACCGCTCGGCCACGCTACCCTCTCAACAAATCATTAATTTTCACACTCAACATGCTCAAAGACCTGCATTTTTTCGGATTCTCACACTGAATGACCCCCTTTTTGATTGAAATCCTACACTGAATGCCCTTGATTTGCCGCCGAGGTCCGCATATAACCGTAACTTTTGAATTTGATCCCCGGAGAGGTACTAATCAATTTTTTCTTTGTACCTTTTGGCATTATTTCAGTTTGAACTCGTAATAGCAATGATTGGTTATAACATGTATATATAAGACAACCAATATTGCCATTTTTGAAGTACATAATAGGCTAACCTTTTTCTTTGTATCTTGTAATATATTTCAGTTCGGCCTGATTAGTGGCACGTGTCTGATCATAGGAACAATGATAGGGTCCGGGATATTCATATCACCAAAAGGGATCCTGCAAAATACAAACAGTGTCGGCATGAGTATTGTTGTATGGATTGTATGTGGTGCCATTTCGACTTGTGGTGAGTGTTATTAAACAATGATTGGGTCCGGGATATTCATATCACCCAAAGGGATCCTACAGAATACCAACAGTGTGGGCATGAGTATTGCCGTATGGATTGTATGTGGTGCCATTTCGACTTGTGGTGAGTGTTATTAAACAATGATTGGGTCCGGGATATTCATATCACCCAAAGGGATCTTACAGAATAACAACAGTGTCGGCATGAGTATAATTGTCGAATGGATTGTATGTGGTGCCATTTCGACTTGTGGTGAGTGTTATTAAACAATGATTTGGTCCGGGATATTCATAGTACCCAAAGGGATCCTGCAGAATACAAAGAGTGTCGGCATGAGTATTGTCGTATGGATTGTATGTGGTGCCATTTCGACTTATGGTGAGTGTATGTTGTTGAACAATGATTTGGTCCGGTATATTTATATCACCCAAAGGAATCCTACAGCATACCAAAAGCGTCGGCATGAGTATTGTCGTATTGATTGTATGTGGTGCCATTTCCACTTGTGGTGAGTGTTATTAGACAATGATTGGGTCCGGGATATTCATATCACCCAAAGGGATCCTACAGAATACCAACAGTGTCGGCATGAGTATTGTCGTATGGATTTTATGTGGTGCCATTTCAACTTATGGTGAGTATTGTTGAACAATGATTGGGTCCGGGATATTCATATCACCCAAAGGGATCGTACAGAATACCAACAGTGTCGGCATGAGTATTGTCGTATGGATTGTATGTGGTGCCATTTCGACTTATGGTGAGTGTTGTTAGACAATGATCTGGTCCGGGATATTAATATCACCCAAAGGGATCCTACAGAATACCAACAGTGTCAGCATGAGTATTGTCTTATGGATTGTATGTGGTGCCATTTCGACTTATGGTGAGTGTTGTTAAACAATGATTGGGTCCGGGATATTCATATCACCCAAAGGGATCCTACAGAATACCAACAGTGTCCGCATGAGTATTGTCGTATGGATTGTATGTGGTGCCATTTCGACTTTTGGTGAGTGTTATTAAACAATGATTAGGTCCGGGATATTCATATCACCCAAAGAGATCGTACAGAATACAAAAAGTGTCGGCATGAGTATTGTCGTATGGATTGTATGTGGTGCCATTTCGACTTGTGGTGAGTGTTATAAACAATGATTGGGTCCGGGATATTCATATCACCCAAAGGAATATTACAGAATACCAACAATGTCGGCATGAGTATTGTCGTATGGATTGTATGTGGTGCCATTTTGACTTGTGGTGAGTGTTATTAAACAATGATTGGGTCCGGGATATTCACATCACCCAAAGGGATCCTACAGAATACCAACAGTGTTGGCATGAGTATTGTCGTATGGATTGTATGTGGTGCCATTTCGACTTGTGGTGAGTGTTTTTAAACAATGATTGGGTCCGGAATATTCATATCACCTAAAAGGATCCTACAGAATACCAACAGTGTCGGCATGAGTATTGTCGTATGGATTGTATGTGGTGCCATTTCGACTTACGGTGAGTGTTGTTAAACAATGATTGGGTCCGGGATATTCATATCACCCAAAGGAATCTTACAGAATACCAACAGTGTCGGCATGAGTATTGTCATATGAATTGTATGTGGTGCCATTTCGACTTGTGGTGACTGCTGTAAAATCTCCATTAAGAAATTTAAGACAACTGAGGCCTACTTCTATAATTTTATCCTTTGGGATGGAATCGAGCGCCCCTAGCTATGATGGTTAAACGTTAACGACAGCTTTATGACACTTGGTGGCACAGTAAACGACAACGCCTGAAAGCAGGACGATTTCCATGCCTGTTTTTTTGTCCTTTTTGGTTGTTGCGACAGGTAACTGATAAGTGCGCGTTGTCGTTATATACTGGAACTAATTTCATTGTTCATTTAATACGATACCGCTGTGACCTAAGCTATTTGTTTGATCTGTCTATTTGTTTTATCAAATCAAAGGTGCCCTATGTTACGCTGAATTAGGTTTGATGATTCCATTATCTGGTGGTGACTATAGCTACATATTAAAGATCTACGGTGAGGCGGCGGCTTTCACATACTCCTGGACATCCTGTTTCATTTTGACGCCTGCATCTTCGATCATTGTGCTGACATGTGCGCAATACATGGTGTTACCACTCTATGAAGGCACGGACTGCGCTGCTCCTAATATCCTGGTTAAATTGGTTGCTGTAGGTATTCTTTGTAAGTATCAATTCTTCACAAATCATCAAATGTAGGAAAAAAAGAAGTATACATTCATATTTTAACATCGCTATAAAAACGCAGTGTTAGAGACTAATGATTTTGCCAAGCACCTGCACTCGTCTGAAGACACTCAAAATCTAATTGAGTGGAAGACAAATAGGCTTTAAAGAGCGTGGCCGGGCGGGTAGAGCACGGGTCTCGTTGTACAGTGGTTGCGGGTTCGAGTCCTGGGCGCGGCGGTTTTCGTCTCCTTGTTTCCTTGGGCAAGAAACTTTACTCTGTACTTGATCCGTGGTTCGGAAGTCACGTTAAGCCATTGGTCCCCTGTACGAATAGACTCCTTCATGGGGTATGCATGTCATGCAAGTACAATGTATAATTGATTGATTGATATGCAATTATTACCGTAATGTTAGAAGACAGGCAATTAGACTTCAAGCCAATACCTTGCTCGGAAAGAATAGATTGCCATACTTCACAGGTGTATGAGCCGGTACCACAACTACAATCTTTGACTTGTAACTAGTGAGGATATAGTTAAAACTATAAACTGGGAAGTTGGAACTCCGTCGTATTCACCTTCTCAAAACACTCTAGCCAATAAACAGCGACTTGTTTGTTCTTTCCTCTTTTGTGATGTGTATCTATAACATTTTTTCCCCAAATTTCATTTTAGTGCTATTAATGGCTATAAATTGCTTCAGTGTCCGAGTAGCGAACTTCGTTACCAACTTCTTCACAGCTGCTAAGCTAATAGCTTTGGTTGTCATCATCGTGGTAGGAATAGTGCAAATATTTAAAGGTACGTAAAGTCTTGTGCTTCAGTTCCATGACGTGATACACTGGTCCTGGTTTGGCTGAAGCAAAATTAATGTTCTCTACTGTTTGGACTTGATGAAAGTAATGAGTGTGACATCATCAGCATACAGGATGGAGGTGATAGTGAGATTCAAAGTTATGTCATGAAGTTGACAAACAAGAGGGGTCCCAAGATTGAGCATTGTGGAACACCTGTATTTATAAAATTGGTGCTGGAATATTTACCATTTATGATGGCCTTTATTTAACGATTTTTGAATTAGATAAGATAAGATAAGATAATGTTTATTGGAATTTCTTGCACTTCAACACATTAAATTACAAATCAAGAACACGAAAATATTACTTTACATATTCATTGACAAATAAAATACAAAACAAACACTGGAAACTATAACAAGAAGGCAAGCAATTCAGGATAGGAAGAATGGGCTAATTATCCCAACCACATAAGTGCTCTCCTATCCCTAGTTAAAACATATATGTAAATAAAAATTATGTATAAATAATGAGTAGAAACAAATGATATCCAGTATTTGACTTACATGTAAAATACCATACAAAGCATTATAAACAAGATCATCTGAAATATGGAATACATGTATTCCAAAGAAACTAAATATTATACAAACTGCACCATGAATGAAATCAATTAAGTAAAGCCAAATAATGACTTTTACAGCCATCCTTAGAAAAGGGGAGATTGTTAACCAAATGTAAATTAAATGGTATTTCATCCCAAAGGCGAGGGAGAGAAATGAACATTGAATTAAAGAAGGAAGAGGTCCTAGACGATTGATGTAGAAGTCTAGCATAATTCAATCTGCTATGTTGAACTAAAGAGCATAAGGAGGTAGGGGTCAAACCATTCAAAATCTTGAAACCAAGAACAAGCCTAAGAATCTTGAAAGTGTCTTCAAGCCTAACTAAATCCAAGCTTAGAAGTCAGAGCAGGTCATTTTAACTCTGATGCTCTCATATAGGGCCTACGTTGCTGAACGAAGTCCAATACCATCATTAAAGCCCATGATATACTAGCAAAACGCAGCTAGCGTGTGGTTTGATTTTAGACGCTTCGAAGACGCTAACCAGACGCTAACCAGACGCTAGTTGGTTAAAATATTTTCTACTTTAGCAACTTCTTCAGCGTCTAGCTAGACGCTAGCTGCGTCTTGCTAGTATATCATGGGCTTGACAGGGGGCAATCTAGACACACAACGCGAGCTTCCCTGTCATTGATGGTATTCAGTGGCGTAGCCAGAAGGGGGCAAGGGGGCCCCCACTTCCACCCTGAAAAAAATCAAGAAAAGTAAAGGTCAGATTGAAATTACATAGCACACTCCTTTTAAGCATATGGCATGCCCCCAAATGGTCTATTTTGTCACTCCAGTGCCATCAGTTCATACTAAATTACTATCTTTTTTCGTAATTGTAACAAAAAAGTTTTAAAATTTGCGCGCTTCGCGCGCACGTGAAAAATCATAGCAATTTAGCGGTGAAGTTGCAAAATTTGCTTCTTAAAATAAGATTTACTTCATTTAACATGTTAAAAAAGAAGAAGCTATTGTAAAAAAATATTGGGGTGTACCATTTTGTGTCTACTCATTTGGGGAGTTGCCCCCCTTCAAAATATCTTTGCCCCGCCTTGCCCCCTTGATGAAAATGTCTGGCTACGCCACTGACTTATGGTATTGCAGAGACGTTGAGCAACGTAGGCCCTATGGAACAGCATCGGAGTTGGAATGATCTGCTTTGAAGCAAAACTGTGGGCCAGAGATAAGTTTTTGCTTTTCTCAGATGTTTCCACATGGATTTGTTTATCAGCTTTTCCGTGTGCATTGAGGGTACTAATAGCAGCAATTTTGGCCGAGAGATGACTACGGAATGTCTGTGACCTGCTGGAAGATCCAATCAACCATAACAGCCGAGGAGAAAATGATGTATAAAGGACACAGCCTTGCTTCAACATGTTCAATTTGACAAAATCGCAATTCTTATTTTTTTCAGGCAGGACAGAATACCTGGAGCGCCAGACGTCCTTTGTCGGTTCATCTAGCAGTGTTTCAACTTATGCGCTTGCACTCTATTCAGGGTTATGGGCGTATGAAGGATGGTAAGGGAGAGAGGGCAATCACACTGCAAAACATGATTGGTGTTTAATAATATGCAGTCTCCAAAAAAAGTATCGCCTCAGGCCAAATAAAAAAACAAGTTTGTTTCTGGTAACACGCGCGCGTTTCTGTTCCCGCATTTTTTGTTTTTGTTTGATATTTCGCATTAAAAAAAAAAAAAAAAAAAATCTGTAAAAAGCTTACTGGAGACTTACGTAAAAACAAACGAACACCAATTCAGGTACTCTCAGCCTATCAATTAGTCGGCAATTAATTGTTCATATGTCTGGAGATACAGGAAAATACTCATATTTAGGTAAGATTACATGGATACTCAATACCTATTACAATAACAAAGGCTACAGTTATATATAAAGCCTTTATGGATATTAATGATATTAATAAATAATATAAAAAACCAAGAGCATTGTTTTATTGTGTTTTTCTTCCTGGGAATCCTGCATTTTTTGTAAAAAAAAAAAAAAAAAGGAAACCCGCATATCGCATTACATTTTCGAAAAGTAAAAAATAAAAAGCCGCATACCGCATTTACTTTTTTGAAGCATGTTACCAGAAACAAACTTTTTTTTTTGGCCTCACCTCGAACGTCTCGTACGCAAATGTGTCCCGCCGCGGCAAAAGGATGCAATTGTCGGCTCGTACATGTTGCTTATAATTTTAGCATATCTGATGTATACAACTAAAATACATATGATATGCTACAATGAGCTACATGTAGGAGACGACAACTGCATCCTTTTGCCATGTTTGCCGCGGCGGGACACAAATATGGAACTCGCAAACGTAATTTGAAGATTATGTGTACAAGCGCTGGAATTTCAGCTCCTTTTGACACCCTATTTCTGACAATTGACTGAAAAAGAATGAAGTTATGAACTTTTAAACCCCTCGAGGTCAATTAAAAAAAGCTGCAAATTTCATTTTTCGCACAGTTCAAAATGTTGCAATAATTGCAATGGTGTAAGTTACGCGTCAGTTAATGAAATCAGTTGGTATCTAAGCGGATATTTTGTACTGTACGTTAGTACAAAGTATCAAGTATCAACTTTATTTCCATTAAAAAACACACAAGAGTACATCAAAAAATATATAAAAACAATACTAATGGAGGAGTAGGCTGGAAGGCCAAAAAGGCCCGTAAAAGTCTACCCCTATGAAACAAAAATTGACTTCACATGATAAACGACTACTAACAAGACAGGACAGGGACAGGCTCAAAAATCGAGAAACAAGAAAATGAAATAAATTCAGAGAATTTCTTATACAAATTATGTAAACTAAGAGTACAGTTGAATAAGGGATTGTTTAAGTGTATTTCGAAAATGCTTGACATTCTTGGATTCTTTTAAAGATTTTGGGAGCGAGTTCCAAAGTATGGGACCGCTGGAACGAATTCCTTGATCTGAGAAAGATTTTTTGTTGTTTGTTATATTAAGGTCATTGACATGTCTTGTTGGATAGTCGTGAATATCGGAGCGTTTTGTGAAATAATTCTTAAAGGCGTCAGGAAGCTCATTCACAGAATATTTGTACATGAACAGTCCTAGTTCTAAAGTATACATATCGTTGATTGTGAGAACATTGTTATCAGCAAATAATGGTCCAGTATGACTTCTGTAGTGACTCTTTGATACGGTTCTGATTGCCCACTTTTGAAGCTTAACTAGCTTATCAATATACAATTTACACGTATTTCCCCATATGAGGATACCATAGTTGATATATGGAAGGATTAAAGTGCAATACAATGTATGTAAAATTCGGGTTGGGATAAAGAATTTCAGTTTGTTCATGACACCAATATTGCGAGAGATAGTTTTTGAAATACAATCAATATGATTTTTCCATGTTAGGCACTCATCAATTAACACGCCAAGAAACTTAGTATATTTTACTCTTTCAAGAATAGTATCATTCAAGACAACATTTAAATCTTTACGTACTCTAGACGAAGTCATGTGAGATGTACCTAAAATCATGTAGTTAGTTTTGCTAGCATTTACTGATAATTTGTTGGCCTTAAACCAATTATTGACTTCACTCAATTCACTATTTATAATATTAATATTATCATTTATGTTTTTATTCGAATAAGTAATAGTGGTGTCATCAGCAAACAACAGGAAATCAAGAACATTTGATGTATAAGTGATGTCATTTACATAAAGAATGAACAATAGTGGGCCTAATATGGATCCCTGTGGTACACCTCAAACAATTTCTTTCAAGTCAGATTCACAGTCATTATAAAAAACAAATTGAGTTCTATTCCTAAGATAGCTTTCGAACCAATCAAGAACTATTATACCACGAAATCCATAATGCTCCAATTTGTGTAGTAAAATTGTATGATCTATAGTGTCAAACGCTTTTGATAAGTCTAAAAAAATACCAATTGTCAATTCATTTTTTTCTACAGCACTATGAATTTTATCTACAAATTGAGCAATAGCCATGTAAGTCGAATGTTTGGGACGAAATCCAAATTGTTTTTCATTAAGGATTTTGTGGTTTTCAATATGATCAACACACCGTTCAAACACTAGCCGTTCAAGAATTTTTGAAAAACAGGGTAAAAGTGAGACTGGTCGATAATTTGAGAAAACATCAGGATCGGACTTTTTGTAGATAGGAATAACTTTTGCTTTTTTCGTTTTTTCTGGAACAACACCTGTTGACAGTGATAAATTAAATATATTTGTTAATGGTCTTACAATTTCAGTGGCCACCTTTTTTAATATTAAGTTGCCAATATCGTCGTAACCAGCACTTTTGTTTGGTTTAAACTTGTCAATAATCTTTAGTATATCTAATTCAACTATCGGTTTCATGTACATACTAGAGGACAGCATATCAGGGAGGTATTCATAATAACTTTTCCCACTATTTTGAATATCTGAAGCAAGCTTTGGTCCCACATTTACAAAAAAGTCGTTAAATTGGTCAGCTATGATTTGAGAGTCAGTTATAACATTACCACAACCATCTTTAAATTTACACTGTTGAGAATGTTTTTTACCTTTGCCAATAATGGAATTTATTTCTTTCCACGTTTCTTTCATGTTGCTTTTAGATTTTTCAAACTTCTTGTAATAATACATTCTCTTTGATTTACGTATAAGCATATTTAATTTATTTTTAAAGGTCTTGAATTTGCGGAGTTTCACTTCAGTTGGGTTTTTGATATACTGTTTATACAATTTGTTTTTCTTATTTATACTAACAAGCAGACCTTTCGTGATCCATGGAGAAATCGGATCTTTTTTCTTGTTTATCTTACATTTTTTAAGCGGGATACATTCATCATATAAAGCACTGAATGTTTCTGTGAACTTATTATAGTCTTCATTCACGTCATTGTTGTCAAGTACTTCGTTCCATTTGACATCGGACAATTTTTGTTTAAACTTACTAATATTAGCATTACAATGGTTTCTTTTATAAGTGAAATTGTTATTGCGATTCTCTTGACAAGCAATATCGATATTAATTGTTAGAATAGTTGGAAAATGGTCACTTATATCAGTTACAATAATAGAAGATTGGATTATAACATCATTATTTGTAAGAATATTGTCAATTATTGTTGCTGAAGTAGCAGTGATTCTTGTTGGTTTATAAACAGTAGGTGTAATTGAGTAAGAATAGATGAAATCAAGATAATCATTAATAGGTCTTTCTGTGTCAGCCTTCAACAAGTCGATGTTAAAATCACCCATAATATAACTTACCAACTTAAACTTGGTATGATTTAACAGATCAGGGATGCAGAACTAATAAGAAGAAACACCTTCGAAGCAATTGTATTAACATCCGAGAAGTTTACCTATAAAGACCTGTGTTGAAGTTACACCAAAATCACCAAAAGTTTTGTGGTTTGTCTATACCGTATCCCCATGACAAAAAGACATTAACTGACAATTTTTGTGTCATAATTTAGCTATCACTATTATTAGGTAGAGAATGAGAACATCTACCAATGAGAAATGTAAAATACACCGAGTTTCATTTATGCATCCTGCAACATTATTTTCAAAACGCGAGTTTTGTGCACAAGTCATTGGAAATCCCGACCAGTAATTAGCAAAAAGAATAACAAGCAGTGTCAGTTATGCCTGCCTGTTTTGTCCTACCGGTATTAATAAACCATTTGATCATCTTTTTACAGGGCGATGTTAAATCTTGTTACAGAAGAAATAGCTAATTACAAACGGTAAGATTATACAGCAAAGCCAATCTTTTGTCAAAGTCGAGTGAAAATGGTACTTTAACTTTCCTACTGCCGTTTCATTGCTCGTCAGACGAACAGCTTCATCATTGGGACAACAGTAAGTTGAGCATGCTGAGAGAGATGTTGCTAGGGTACATTATGAAGCCTTTCAAAATTAATAAAAAAACATGAAAGATGGAAGACGATATCTAAAAAGATCAAAAGGCAGAGATTATTAACTTGGGGTTAGGGTGAGTTTAGTGGCATGTTGTTGTTAAGAGTTTTCTTCGTGTTCACGTTAGAGTTTATCGTGTTGACGACAGAGTTCGGGTTAAGTTTAAGAATTCGAATTTTTGATTGACGCGACCCATACCGTACTTTTTCCATTTGCTTTGATTATTATAAACCAATGTTTATCATGCATGAATATTTATCTTTCAGAAATTTACCATTGGCCATAATCATTGCTTTACTGACTGTAACGTGCGTCTACGTGTTGACCAATATTGCGTATTTCACTGTGTTGTCTCCTGAGGAATTGATGGAGTCAGACATCGTGGCTTATGTGAGTATCGATATCAGAGTTACTAAACAATGAAGAAATAAGAGAAATGATATGGTGAAGGGTTAATAACAAGAACAGGAAACAAATGATAAAGGGTTAATAATAACAAGCAAAGAAAAGAGAACGAGAAATGACACAGAAAAAAGAAATGTGTAATAAAAGGGTTAATAATGATAAAGGGTTAATAAGAAGCAAAGAGAAGAGAAAGAGAAATGACATAGAAAAAATAAATGTGTAATAAAAGGGTTAATAAAACATGAAATTTGACAATATTTTTGTTATTTAAGTTATCACTCGTGTGATAACATATACATAGCGAGACAATTGATATATCCGTCATCTCTGTTCATTGTTAAATGTTTCGCTCCCGTTTTTGTCCCATGCCAACACCTTAAATAATTTGTATTAATATCCATTATTCTGCCCCTATAAAAAGGCGGATATATCTTTGCATTTCAACCGTCCGCTATTAAACCAATCGTTCTGTGTGTGTTTTTTCACAGTCATTTGCAAAGAAAACTATCGGTAACTTTGCGATTATTATACAGATATCCGTGGTGTTTTCTACCTTTGGATCCAGCAATGCTTGTATACTAGCAGGTGGAAGGTGAGCTAGTAAAATGGGGACCCTGTGGAGTGGGGATTGGGTCGGGTCACATAGATATCCGTGGTGTTTTCTACTGGTGGGTCCAGCAATGATTGTATACTGGAAGGTGAGACTGGTAAAACGGGGACCCTGTGGAGTGGGGATTGGGTCGGGTCACATAGATATCCGTGGTGTTTTCTACTGGTGGGTCCAGCAATGCTTGTATTCTAGCAGGTGGAAGGTGAGACTGGTAAAACGGGGACCCTGTGGAGTGGGGATTGGGTTGGGTCATATAGATATCCGTGGTATTTTCTACTGGTGGGTCCAGCAATGCTTGTATACTAGCAGGTGGAAGGTGAGCTAGTAAAATGGGGACCCTGTGGAGCGGGAATTGGGTCGGGTCACATAGATATCCGTGGTGTTTTCTACTGGTGGGTCCAGCAATGCTTGTATACTAGCAGGTGAGATTGGTAAAATGGAAGGTGAGCTAGTAAAATGAGGACCCTGTGGATTGGGTCGGGTCACATAAATATCCGTGGTGTTTTCTACTGGTGGGTCCAGCAATGCTTGTATACTGGAAGGTGAGACTGGTAAAACGGGGACCCTGTGGATTGGGTCGGGTCACATAGATATCCGTGGTGTTTTCTACTGGTGGGTCCAGCAATGCTTGTATACTAGCAGGTGGAAGGTGAGCTAGTAAAATGGGGACCCTGTGGAGCGGGAATTGGGTCGGGTCACATAGATATCCGTGGTGTTTTCTACTGGTGGGTCCAGCAATGCTTGT
>JXSR01S074047.1:34661-48677 GCA_000969725.1 Ophiothrix spiculata | reverse complement strand
TTTGATTCGTTATCAGCACAAATAAATCTACCAAATACTAAATTTTCAAGAAAATAAATGGAGTATTTCTTTCATAGAGAAAACCCCTTAATGCTTAACCATATGGATTATCCTTGTGCAGAAGGAAAATAATACATGCTGACAAAATTAACGATATCACTGGTTTGCATCGATGGATTTTCTTAACATTTTCAACAGGGATGAACAAAGAAATGGTCTTTAAAGTAACATAAGTTTTAAAAAGCTAGTCTTAAAAACTTCTGAGAAAATTGGTTCTATTTCCATGCACAATGTTTATTGGGACACCCTGTATACTAGCAGGTGGAAGGTGAGTCTCGTCTGGTAAAATGGGGACCCTGTGGATTGGGGATTGGGTCGACCGGTCGGGTCACATAGATATCCGTGGTGTTATACTGGTGGTCCAGCAATGCTTGTATACTAGCAGGTGGAAGGTGAGTCTCGTCTGGTAAAATGGGGACCCTGTGGATTGGGGATTGGGTCGGGTCATTTAGATATCAGTGGTGTTTTCTACTGGAGGGTAGAAAATGGGGACCCTGTGGAGTGGGATTGGATCGGGTCATATAGATATCCGTGTAGTTTTCTACTGCTGGGTCTAGCAATGCTTGTATACTGGCAGGTGGAAGGTGAGACTGGTAAAATGGGGACCCTTTGGAGTCATGCGCGTCATTTGAGGGGGACAGGGGGACACGTCCCCTCCGCGTTTTGAAGGGTGGGGACACAATATCAAATACCCCACACAGTTTTTATTTATTTGCAAATTTCTTCACATTACCTACCAAAATACGTGTTCGGAACACCCTTAGAATGCAAAAAAAAAATAAACCACGACGCTAGGGCTTCAGGGGGCTTCGTCCCCTGCCCCACCAGTAGACCCACCGATAGGAAAATGTGGTCAAAAATGGCCATTTTTGAACAATGTAACCGTTATCATTGGTTATGTAAACCATGTTGAGGGGCCTTTCCACTCATCTTTCCACCAAGTACCCCCCCTCCCCTTGCACACTGGCAAGTAGACCCTATAGTGTTAGACGCGCATTTATTATGATCATTTTGACCAATTTCGGCTAATTTGCTACATCTCCTGCCAAGTTTGATGGCAAAAACTTATGCCTTTTTTCAGAGTTCCATATGCAGCAGCACGTGAGGGACATATGCCACAAATATTGTCGATGGTTCATGTAAAAAGAATAACCCCGGTTCCCGCTATTGTATTCTTGGTAAGAAAAATAACAATTTAAGACTACCTGATTCGTAATTTAAATATAATAATGATAATAATAATCTGGTTTTAATAGCGATTTTCCATCAAGATCAAACCGCTCATATGTGACCCGTCGTAACGAAAGGTACCTTTAAGGATCCCAAAATGAACATTGATTTTTGGTCTCATCTGAAAGATTATATGCTTTTAAATGAATGACACCTTGCTTTTGGTTATTTGGATGTTCGATTGCAAAGTTACATCCAAATTGGATAAAGAAAAGAGAGAGTATGTTCTGTAACCGGTAGTCATTTAAAAAGTTGAAAAAAAGCACTGTATAACACACGGGATTCGTTTCAATTTCGATCATATTCAGCATGCGTTATTGTAGATGTAGTAATTGAGCTCAATCACGAGTGTATACATATGAAAAAGGCAGCGGTCTAATGACGCCGAACTTTTAAGGAACTCCAGATGCATCGTAGCTAGGGTTTAGCTCGTAGCTAAATTGGATCTTTAGACCCTTCGTAAACGTACAATACATAGTAAGTATAATAGGAATTTGACACGAGCAAAATTCGATGCTTCGTAACATTACGAAGGATTAATTAAAAGGGAATCGCAGTTAACAATGGGTGTGGTCTTACGATGCGTTAACGATGCATTCAAAATGTTGGTGAAATCGGCCCCAGCCCAGCTCTTCTCTGCTGTTGTCCGCGGTACCCGGATGGTTCATTGATCACTGCGGTTTGTTCACTATACACGACCATGATGACACCTCAACAGGCACGTCCTCTGAATGATTTTCGTCAGTGCTGAGCGCCAACAGTTCAAATATTGCACGAAGAACATTCCATAGATGATAGATAATAAACCAAAGCTTAAAATGGCGAGCCGGGCTCCCGGCGGATCTAAGAGCAGGTGAAAGACATCGACGCTCATCGTTGTTTTTTTGTCAAATGTTACAAAATTTATATTATTTATCACATTTCAGGGGTTTGTATCAATCGTTATAGTCATACCAGGTGACGTGACATCTCTGATCAACTATTTTAGTTTTGCTCAATGGATGGTGTATGGTATTGCCATATTTGGAGTGATTCTCTTCAGGTATAAACATCCGGATTGGGAACGTCCTATCAAGGTATTCATCATTTTTGATCAGGTTTTATTTTACCTATACAGTACATTAATTTTTTAAGCCATATAAGCCCAAATTAACTTTAGTCCTACATTAACTCGAATGTAAGAAATTCTCTAACACGTTTAAATCCAACAATATTTTCTAAAAATACCAAATCCTTTTCCTTGAGAGTATATTGTTCACCTAATATACCCAGCTCTTACCATACATATATACTCGCGTATGCAATCGAAATGCTTAGGCCACATCCCGGGCCACATACGGGTTTTTTTTCGAGCGAGTTAAGAGGGGAAACTTGGCTTAAATCACATTTCGGAAGGTTAGGCAAGGCAAAAGAGACTCGGCTGAGTATTAAAATGACTTAATCAGCTAACTCGGTAGAGAACTGACCGAGTATCGGCACATGGTAGGTACGTCTTTCAAAAACTCAGAGCTCGCTGAAAACTCGGCTGAGTATCCGTATAGATACTATTTTAAAATTTCACTTGCGATTCGGCGAACGAGTGCAGGTGTTTTGGAGGAACATCTGGACTGGACTCGCGTGAGTCTCGGACGAGTTGCCAGCTATTAGAAAACTATTAAAAAGAGCTCGGTTAACTCCTGTAAGTGCGGCGAGTTGTAGGTGACTGAGCTCTGTAATTTTGATAGAGTGTCTATCGTTGTTCTGCAGGGCGATGCGAAGGGCCAAACGAAGGCAGACCCTGAGCTAAACACGAATTACGTCCCGATATACCGTCAATTTGTTTGTAATGCGCGCGCAGCGCCCGAAAATTTTGTTATTTTCAGCCAAAAATCGATATGAAACCTTGATATTTTTGCAAAAATTGGCTTATATTGACTAAAAATTTACGGGACAGTAATCTCGGGACTGTAAAAGTAGTAAAATATCGTCCCGATATCATTTTGCTGCCCCGATTCGTATACGGCCCTGCTAGGTCGAGTTCGCCGGTTTAACCATTGTTACGACTCGGGTGACTACTCTTCCAATATGTGACTGAACATTCATAAAGAGACTTTGTGTATTAATATTCCGAGAAAAACAGTGAATATTTATAGCAATTTTCCTTCGACGGAGCGGACGTATTTGGATGTACGGCCTCAGAGATCATTTTTATCATTGGCAATCATGCAGGTATTTATGGAATTAGCTATTTTGACAATGAACAAATGAAAATAAAAACGAAATGAAATAAACAAGATGTTTATAAATTATTTTGGACCAATTTAGACTATTCGGTCTTTTGCATACACTCTCAGAACAAAAGGTTCAACTTGGAACCTTTTTGTCCTCTATATGGAACCGTGAAGAATTTAGGGGTTCTTAAAAATTGAAGAACCTAAAAAGGTTCATTACAGAACCTAAAAAGGTGCTACGCGGCTATTTTAGAACTCATTTAGGTTCCTTATAGACCCACATAGGGTTCCATATAGAGGACAAGTTTAGAACCCCTTTAGCACCATTTTTTCTCAGAGTGTATCCTTGAATGGAATGTGCATATTTTGATAAAAAGAGGCACTTTCTAATACATACATAGCCAAAGCGATTATTTTCAGTGGAGCCATTTTGGATATGGCCTCTGGTGATCCTTTAAACCTTTTATCAACCAGAATTTAAATTCCCGTTTTTGTTAACACTAACCAATGCTAACAATTCTTATTTTTTTGACAGGCTCCAATCGTATTGCCAGTAGCAATGGTGTTCGTGTCTGGTTATCTGGTGGTAGCGCCTATACTTGAGGACCCAACCGTCGAGTTCCTGTACGCTTCCCTATTTATTGCCATCGGTTTTCTGGCTTATTTCCCGTTGGTTAAATACAATCCACATCCGCGGGTAGTGGGTAAGTGTTATACGGAAGCTATAAGAAGGGCCATTCAAACTACCATCTTGACCTTTAAAATAAGCAAATAAATCGAAGAAAAAACATTTTTTTTGCCGTAAATATCGGTAAGGGTTTGATACCGTCAACATGGTCATTTCAAGATGTCCCCTTTTCCATTTCTAAAAACCACGGTATAGGCATAATGATACCTTAATTTAAGCAATGGACACTTGCACTTCAGCCGAAAGATTTTGAAGGATGGGCCCTGAAATTTTATAGTATTCATGTCCTAAAGCTTATATCCCGTGGCGTAGCCAGGCCTTTCTCCAAGAGTGGGCAAACCACTCAAGATAGATTTCTCCAATGAATTTTATCGAGCGACTTCACAGATGTTCCAAGGGGCCGACTAGGCCGAGTTTTACAAGGAAAAACTGCCAAATATTGTGCTTTATGGAGTTTTCAACCTAATTTTTAGCGATTTTCAGCTCTAATTGTCGTAATTTTGTGGGGAAAAGGCAGTTCATGTCCCCTTTTCTTTCTCCCATGTCTTCAACATTTCTCCAAAAAAATTACAAGGTGGGCAAATACCTTGCCCACCCCTGGCTACGCCACTGTTATATCCGTATTATAAGAATAGGCACCGGCCTGGGCAGAATAGACAAGGTGAAGCGCTAAGGTGAAAATTCAACATGAATTTTCGACATGGCCATGTAAGTGCAATTTGCTTGTATAAACACGGAAGATTAAATGTGAAATCGAATTATCGAATTTTGTTTTTTCATTTTTCCAAACAGATAAAATGACGAGATTTCTACAGAAGCTGTTCTTTGTTGCACCTTCCGGATACAATACTTGAATGAACCTTTTGGAGGGCTGCTCTGTTTCCTTTCCGACGCTGCATATAATACCGAGCCATTGCAACAGAGGCCTAGCTGTAGACACTGATATCTTGGTCTTCATTGGAATGGATGCCAAATAAACTCGAGTCCAGTTGGATGTTGTTTTTCAATAAAGTCCTCTCTTTCGAACTTGTAATGTAGGTTTCTGATGACTTGTGGTCTCGTGAACTAGTGTCAGGTTGAGAATTATGAAGTAAGAATTTCTACCAAAGGTCTGCCTGGCTGTCAATGCCTGTGGAGTGTTAATTTTTATAAAAGACATTTCTTGTTTCAATTTATAGATCACACAAGGGAAATTCTATACATTATCCTTTTCCTAAAAGAAAGATATATATATATATATACGAGTATTTATTAGCCATAAAATTCTAACTTAACAAAATACACCATGTTTCGTCTTTGCCCATATTAACTGTTGTCCCATATGTCAACGGCACTGCCAGATCGAAATTTCGTTTTTCAAGTTGCGCCGAGCTAGTTGTCACCCACCTTTAAGAAGATAACAACCTGTAGAATCCATCCATAATTTGTATCATCTATACCAAGCCCTCGCCTATCTCCAGTAGATAGCAATCTCAAAAATCCATAATTGGTATGATCTATACCAAGCCCTCGCCTATCTCCAGTAGATAGCAATCTCAACAATCCATAATTGGTATGATCTATACCAAGCCCTCGCCTATCTCCAGTAGATAGCAATGTCAACAATCCATAATTGGTATGATCTATATACCAAGCCCTCGCCTATCTCCAGTAGATAGCAATCTCAAAAATCCATAATTGGTATGATCTATACCAAGCCCTCGCCTATCTCCAGTAGATAGTAATCTGAACAATCCATAATTTGTATCATCTATACCAAACCCTCGCCTATCTCCAGTAGATAGCAATCTCAAAAATCCATAATTGGTATGATCTATACCAAGCCCTCGCCTATCTCCAGTAGATAGTAATCTGAACAATCCATAATTGGTATCATCTATACCAAGCCCTTGCCTAACTCCAGTAGATAGCAATGTCAACAACCCATAACTGGTATCATCTATACCAAACCCTCACCTATCTCCAGTAGATAGCAATGTCAACAATCCATAATTGGTATCATCTATAACAAGCCCTCGCATATCTCCAATAGATAGCAATCTCAACAATCCATAATTGGTATCATCTATACCAAGCCCTTGCCTATCTCCAGTAGATAGCAATCTGAACAATCCATAATTGGTATCATCTATACCAAGCCCTCGCTTACCTCCAGCAATCTCAACAATCCATAATTGGTATCATCTATACCAAGCCCTTGCCTATCTTCAGTAGATAGCAATCTAAACAAACCATAAAATCATCTATACCGACCCCTCACCTATCTCCAGTGGATTGCAATCTGAACAATCCATAATTGGTATCATCTATACCAAGCACCCGCCTATCTCCAGTAGATAGCAATCTGAACAATCCATAACTAGCATCATCTATACCAAGTCCTCGCCTATCTCCAGTAGATGGCAATCTGAACAATCCATAATTGGTATCATTTATACCAAACCCTCGCAAATCTCCAGTAGATAGCAATCTAAACAATCCATAATTGGTATCATCTATAACAAGCCCTCGCCATGATCTCCAGTAGATAACAATCTCAACAATCTATAATTGGTATCATCTATACAAAGCCCTCGTCTATCTCCAGTAGATAGCAATCTCAACAATTCATAATTGGTATCATCTATACCAAGCCCTCGCCTATCTCCAGTAGATAGCAATCTGAACAATCCATAATTGGTATCACTTATACCAAGCCCTCGCATATCTCCAGTAGATAGCAATCGCAACAATCCATAATTTGTATAATCTATACCAAGCCCTCGCCTGAGTAGATACCATAATTGGTATCATCTATACCAAGCCCTCGCCTATCTCCAGTAGATAACAATCTCAACAATCCATAATTGGTATCATCTATACCAAGCCCTCTCCTATCTCCAGTAGATAGCAATCTCAACAATCCATAAATGGTATCATCTATACCACGCCCTCGCCTATCTCCAGTAGATGGCAATCTCAACAATCCATAATTGGTATCATCTATACCAAGCCCTCGCCTATCTCCAGTAGATAGCAATCGCAACAATCCATAAATGGTATCATCTATACCACGCCCTCGCCTATCTCCAGTAGATGGCAATCTCAACAATCCATAATTGGTATCATCTATACCAAGCCCTCGCCTATCTCCAGTAGATAGCAATGTCAACAACCCATAATTGGCATCATCTACACTGTAAATTCGGTGTTTTGGATTTAAACACTTCTCCAAACACTAACTTCGCTATGTTTGAAGCATGAATGTTTGTTTGCAAAACTTGAGGCATTATCTTATATTCAATAGAAAAGATAAGAATCCTAGAATATTTACACTCATGCGTATGCATGGTTGTATTTCAAATTGTATGTTTCGGTTTCTAACACTAATCTAAACACTATTTTGTCCACACTTTCTAAACATGTATAATACCTAAACACATTCTAAACATTAGACTCTTCAACATAATGACAGTTTTAGTTATAATTTATACTTATTGGTTCCTATTGATATCTGTGACAGAGTCAGGCATGTTTAGGTTTTAAACATGTTTTGTACCCTAAACACAAGTTTTTCCATACTTTCTAAACACCTAATTTACAGTTAACCAGGCAATAACGTAAAAGTCATGCGCTAACCAGGGAAGGTCAAAATAAGGGACTGGATAGGTTTCAAAATAAATCATGAGAAACGCAAATTTACCTAGATAAAGGAATACACTAATTATCACGTTATTAACGATAGTCATAATAATTCATACGGAGGAATATTGATATTAAACATTTGTCTAACACATGTATTAAGTACAAGTTCTGACAAAAACAGATTAATGAGAACAAGCAGATTTAAAAATAAATTCTTGACCAAAAAGTCTATTAAAAAAACTCGGAAATTTTCCACTCATTGTCACCAAGTCTAAAATTCAAATGCAGCTCGAAAATTACATTGTTTACTTCCAAAATTTAACTAAATTATCCCAAGAGTTTATCTGAATTTTACAGCTACTAAATGGCAGATTGGACATGTAAAAAGGCTCAAATTAATTATTTTCTGATACCATTACATGAATCGGTAGTCGAAAAGTGTTTCTGCTTTCGCCATTGGCTTGCTCTTAACACGTGCCGCTCGGTGAAAAACATTCGATCTCATTAATATTTCTCGCATCTAATTGACCTGTACGTGTGACAAGTGACCTGTCATTGAACTTGTGTAGAGCATAGGTACGGCCGTCCCGTTACTTATCGCTCACAACCAACATGAATCATGTCAGATTTACCATTTTTTTTGAAAAAATTAATTAATATACTTCCATATAAATGTACAACCATTTAGACGGCTGTAGGATTCCCAAGGCTCTTGAGTACACATAGGTATATTCAGATGTCAAAAAGGAGAATTCTCGGAGATGAAAATGTGATATTTATGAGTGAAAATGTTCAGGTTTTTTCCGAAAAACTTTTAGTCCAAAAATCTCTCTTGTTTCGCTTATATGATAAAATTCATAACTTCTACTTTATATTATGTGTTAGATATGAGTTTTATATTGACATTCATGAATTTAATCAATTACAACTATTCTTTATTTTCACAAAAATAGTGATTTATTTTGAGTAGTGAGTGGGTTCTTTGCACTAAAATCAGCGGGAAGAAGAATTGAATTTCCCGGCTTGGCACGTGACTATTACGTTTTTGCCTAGTTAAATTTACAGTTAACTAGGCAAAAACGTAATAATTGGTATCATCTCAGAGGAGGGTGGTCGTGGCAAATGTTACCGGTTGGAAGACGGTATCGTGGCCGATCCCCCGGTTGCGTCATGTCCTATACCGCCTCTGGCGTAAAGCCTTTGGGATTCGTGGAAAAATACAACTTCCGGGATGATCACTAAAATTGTTTTCGTAATCGGTAAAAAATATGATAACATCTATAAAATGAGGGGTTCACGCGTGAACCCCAGCGGATTTTGAATAACATAATTATGTTGATTACTATAAAAACATTTTTTGTAAATTTTTGAGGAAAGGTAAAAAATATGATCTTTGTAATATTTTCTTCAATACGTGAGTCACGTGACCCAATAAAAATACACGTAAATCGTATCCTAAATTTGCGTTTTAGAAATCCCTCGTCCCTAAATCTATAGTGGATGCTATTTATCGTGTCCTATGCCGCCTGGTATCATCTATACCAAGCCCTCTCCTACCTCCAGCAATCGTATCAATCCATAATTAGTATCATCGGCCCTTGCCTATCTCCAGTAGATAGCAATGTCAACAATCCATAATTGGTATCATACCAAGCCCTTGCCTCTCTCCAGTAGATTGCAATCTCAACAATCCATTTTGTAAGCTTAAAAAATGATAATGACATAAAAACAAATAATCACGAGAATTTCTGATGACAGATGATATTTTCTAGCAATATTGATAAATGAAATACAAATAAATGAGCCAAATTGTAGGGCGAATGTCAAATTGCTGTCAAAAACAAGCGAGTTTTTAGAGCGATTCATACATTTTTTTCATAAATCTCACAGAAAATTCTCATCAGCATGATATAAGTTACCAGACAGGTTTATTTTTTCTATATCCTGCCTGAGAGTGTGTTGAGAATTAACAAGGCAATAACGCAAAAGTCATGCGCCAACCAGGGAAGGTCAAAGTAAGGGACTGGATAGGTTTCAAAAATAAATAATGAGAAAAGCAAATTTACCTAGATAAAGGAATACACTAATTATCACGTTATTAACGATAGTCATAATAATTCATACGGAGGAATATTGATATTAAACATTTGTCTAACACATGTATTAAGTACAAGTTCTGACAAAAACAGATTAATGAGAACAAGCAGATTTAAAAATAAATTCTTGACCAAAAAGTCTATTAAAAAAACTCGGAAATTTTCCACTCATTGTCACCAAGTCTAAAATTCAAATGCAGCTCGAAAATTACATTGTTTACTTCCAAAATTTAACTTAATTATCCCAAGAGTTTATCTGAATTTTACAGCTACTAAATGGCAGATTGGACATGTAAAAAGGCTCAAATTAATTATTTTCTGATACCATTACATGAATCGGTAGTCGAAAAGTGTTTCTGCTTTCGCCATTGGCTTGCTCTTAACACGTGCCGCTCGGTGAAAAACATTCGATCTCATTAATATTTCTCGCATCTAATTGACCTGTACGTGTGACAAGTGACCTGTCATTGAACTTGTGTAGAGCATAGGTACGGCCGTCCCGTTACTTATCGCTCACAACCAACATGAATCATGTCAGATTTACCATTTTTTTTGAAAAAATTAATTAATATACTTCCATATAAATGTACAACCATTTAGACGGCTGTAGGATTCCCAAGGCTCTTGAGTACACATATGTATATTCAGATGTCGAAAAGGAGAATTCTCCGAGGTGAAAATGTGATATTTATGAGTGAAAATGTTCAGGTTTTTTCCGAAAAACTTTTAGTCCAAAAATCTCTCTTGTTTCGCTTATATGATAAAATTCATAACTTCTACTTTATATTATGTGTTAGATATGAGTTTTATATTGACATTCATGAATTTAATCAATTACAACTATTCTTTATTTTCACAAAAATAGTGATTTATTGTGAGTAGTGAGCGGGTACTTTGCACTAAAATCAGCGGGAAGAAGAATTGAATTTCCCGGCTTGGCACGTGACTATTACGTTTTTGCCTAGTTAAGTTGAGAATATAAAAGCGCCATCGCTTTTAACATACCATCGCTTTTAACATACTAAAGAAATCTTGTATGTTGGCGCTGTATAGCTTAATTTTACAACATTATATACACTCAAAATTTCGCAACGGATAAAGTGGTTGTCTACAAATGGGTAAACCATTTTGAAGAACTCACTTGATGCTACATTATTTTGAATAACTTGAACATGTGTTCATATTTGATATAATTGTCATTTAATGGTTATAGGTGTCAAAATTGGTCGTTAGGTAAAAGGCTTGTAATTGTTGCAAGGCACTTCTTCCTTGTTATTTTCCATGGTGCATGTACTTAAAAGGCTGTTATACCATAATAATTACAATAAAATGTTTGAATATTTAGAAAAAAAAGTCAAATTTTGGTTCAAATAGTGAAAATATCAGATTTGACACTTGACTGCTTTAAGGGACAAGTGAAATATAGGTATGGCATATAGCCTGATATATACCCATATACATTAAAATGATCAGATTTGATCACTGAGCACAATCTATAACCCCCTAACCCTTAATATCCTAACTACATGTATATCTTTTGCAATAACTCGCAAACCTTGATAACGGCCCCAACCCTAACTTAAATGCTAACTCTAACCTTGACCCTAACCCTAATAAGAAACATATATTTATGCTGATACATGCTCTATCCATAGCCTAGGAAACATGGGTCTCATTTTTTAGCACCAAACTCCCTAAACATGGGTCACATCTTCAAGAAAATAAGCTAAAATGGTCAAAAAGAGTGTAAATTTTGAAAAATCAGCCCACTTTTGGAGCAAAATCCCTAAACATTGGTGTACTTTTACTCAAAAATTACCCTTAAAGATGGGTATGGGTTCAACGGTCCCAGCCGCACACCCCCGTCCAGACCAAAGTTGAGTACCCCCCCCCCCCGGGGGCCTAACCATATCCGCAACTCCGTAGGCCTATACGACGGCATATAGGAAACACGTTTGCCATTCCGATATCAGACCAAAGTCATGTTTCGTCCCAATATAATATGTGATGGCTCACCCCGAAGATGATATCAATTTTGATTTTATCATTGCATCTGTTTCAGTATTTTCTAAGCTTTAATATGACACATTTCTTGTTGAAATTGATCAAGGCGATCAAATTTTACAACAGAAAATCTGCTGGAAATTTTTATTATTTTCTTTATTTTTTGCTGCCTATTTTCGTCAGTTTCTCGAAAAGTGTTCTGTCGCAAAGTCCCCTTTTCAGGTGAGTCATCACATATATTAATCTTATTCATCTATATTCGTCAAACTATCAACGGAAAAATATAACTTCCAATAATATGACAAGGCACAATTTGGTGCCAAACACCAATGTGGCTCGCGCAATGAGATTGTAAGAGGTGTTACTAGTGCGGAAATGATGTTGCAATGGCTATATTAAAAACTGCTGATACAGTTGTATTTTAGCCTTTTTTTTTTATACTTTTGCGACTGAAACGTCCAGTACATGTGCATGCATTGTAATGTATGCAGAGTTTCTCCCCTCCAGGTATATAGCTCAGTGGGGTAGGTAAGAGATCGCATTTTCAAGATTACGCATGTGCAATGTCAGCCTTTACCGAGAAAATGAAACCACTTTGTTCTCAATACTACACAATTTTGAAGACAGAACTCAAATATTATATTTTCTTTATTACAGCTTGTCATACTTTGAATAGGCCTATTCCTATTGCTACTAAGATCAATACAACTCAACTGAAGTCGGTCGGTATTAAATATTTTCAGGGTTTCTTTCAAATCCGAAATTTCCCCATTGACATCTGCCCGCTTAGGATTGGGGTTAAAGTTATAGTTAGGAGCTTGAAGGTTTAAGTAAGGGTTATGGTTACAGTTAGGGTTAAGAGTACAACACCTTACCTTACGTAAACCCTAGCATTAACTTAAACCCTACCCTAATTCAAACTGTAACCCTAACCTACTTTTAACCTTGCAACTAAGCGTAACCTTAATCACAGCCATATTTTAGTTAGGGATCAATAACTGTAAAATTAACCCTAACACTAACCCTAATCGTAAAAATTATAACCCCACCTATAATAACCCTAACCCAAACTCTACCCTAACCAAAACCCAAAATTTAAACCTGTAACCCTAAACCATAAATTAAACCCTAATCGTATCCCTAGGCCTAACTTTAACACAAACTGTAACCCTAGTTAGCCGTAACCCTAACCCTTCACTAACCCGAATCATATCCTTTTAACCAAGTTATCCTAACCCCAACTTAACCATCATTATCCTAACCTAACCCAGACCCTAACTGCAATTCGTACCATATCACCCTCAATGTAACTTTAACCTAACTGTAGCTCCACCGTAAGTGTAACTATTTAACACTAACCGTAACCCTAACCCTATGCCTAACCATATCCTTATTCCGTATCCTATAACCCTACCTGTAACGCTAATACCTTCAATGTAACCCAGCTTTAACTCTAACCTTAGCCCTAAATTTAACTCACACTCAAACCCTTAACTTAACTTAAATCCGGACCCTAGTCCAAATTTTATCCCTAACTTTTAATGCCTAACCCGAACAATAACTTAAAAATGCCAATCCTAACCCTTATCCTAACACTAACTTTTACCCGAAATTTAACCCTATCCCAAGCCGTAATGCTTACCTTAACTGTATCCTTAGATGGTTGCAGTTAACCCTTTCCCCAAACTCTCAACTGCAACCATCTAATTTTAAACCTCTAACTCTAACCTGAAATTTGACCCTAGCTCAAGCTGTAATGCTAACCTTATTCCTAAATCATGTAAATGCAGTCCTAATCATACCGCTAACCCTAACACTAATTGTAACCCTACCCCTCCTTTTGACCCTAACACTTACCCTAACCCTCCTTTTAACCCTGACACTAATTGTAACCCTAATTATAACCATACCCCTCTTTTTAACCCTAACACTAATTGTAACCCTAATTATAACCCTACCCTTCCTTTAAACCTTAACACTAATTGTAACTTTAATTATAACTCTACCCCTCCTTTTAACCCTAACACTAATTGTAACCCTAATTATAACCCTACCCTTCCTTTTAACCCTTGTCTTACCAACGTATTTTTTGTAACGTTTGTTA
>JXSR01S074047.1:18954-33936 GCA_000969725.1 Ophiothrix spiculata | reverse complement strand
ACCCTAATTATAACTCTACCCTTCCTTTTAACCTTAACAACCCTAATTATAACTCTACCCCTCCTTTTAACCCTAACACTAATTGTAACCCTAATAATAACCCTACCCTTCCTTTTAACCCTAACACTAATTGTAACCCTAATTATAACTCTACCCTTCCTTTTAACCTTAACACTAATTGTAACCCGAATTATAACTCTACCCCTCCTGTTAACCCAAACACTAATTGTAACCCTAATTATAACTCTACCCCTCCTTTTAACCCTAACACTAATTACTTCCTAGAATTTAACCCTATCCCAGTAATGCTAACCTTAAACCTAACTGTATCCTTAGATGGTTGCAGTTAACCATTTCCCCATCAAACTCTCAACTGCAACCATCTAATTTTAACCTCTAACCCTAATCATAACCCTAACCTGAAATTTAATCCTAGCTCAAGCTGTAATGCTAACCTTATTCCTTAAGGTAACTCTAAATGCAATCCTAATCCTACCGCTAACCCTAACACTAATTGTAACCCCAATTATAACCCTACCCCTCCTTTTAACCCTAACACTAATTGTAACCGTACCCCTCCTTTTAACCCTAATTGTAACAGTACCGTACCCCTCCTTTTAACCCTAACACTAATTGTAACCCTACTCCTCTTTTTAACCCTAACACTTACCCTAACACTAATTGTAACCCTAATTATAACCCTAACCCCTCCTTTTAACCCTAACCAGAGATGCCACTGGTTTTATGAAAAAAAAAACACCTGAATAAGCCATCAATTCTTGAAACATACTCCAAAAAGGACCGAAAATATGTCAACTTGAGATCATAAAAAAAACTGAAATCGTGGTTTGAGCTTATAAAAAAACCCGATTTCAGATTAAAACCTGAAAAGTGGCATCTCTGCCTAACATTAATTGTAACCCTAATTATAACCCTATAACTCTTACCATAACCCTAAGGTTAACCATAACCCTTATCTTAACTTTAAGTTAACCCTAACTTTATTCGTAACTTTTACTGCAGCTTTATCTTAATCCTTAACCTTTATGCTAACCCTCCCTCTAATCACTCAGCTGTATGGGTGAAAACATACTCGGCCTCCAAACAAAATTTTCGCTATCAAACATTTGGTCCTGACGTCAAAATGACGAGCGACTCCAAACAAAATAACTTCAACACCGAGTTGAGACCAAATAAAATTTCGCGCTGGATTGCACATGCTATTGAATTGCCATATACATTGGACCAAATGTTTGCTACCCGTTCATACTTTAAGTTCGATGGCAAATATTTGGTGACGTCACGACCAAATGTTTGGTAGAAAAAATTTTGTTTGGAGGCCGAGTATGAATTCGCCTTAACCCTCACTCTAATCACTCAGCTGTATCACATGTAATATGTGACCATTCACAACAAATCTCCAGTAAACTCAGCCCCTGGTCAAATTTGTTTCATTGCAGATTCCAAAGAACACATTTTCAGCTATAAAATGACATGTTCATATAACACATAGAAGAAGAGTTCCATGTCTTCAAAGCATGACATTTCAGATTACCTAAAACTGAGAAAAATGCATGTTCAAATATGTGACCCGTCATATCAAAAGGTACTTTAAGGGTCTCAAAATAAAAATTTGTTTTTTGGTCTAATCTGAAGGCTGAGATTTTAAGCTTTGAAATGATACCTTGCTTTTGGTTACTGGAAGTTCCTTTACAAAGTTACATCCAGATTGGCAAAAGGCATCGGGCTGATTCAGAAAACTATAGTTCTAAGAAAATAGAGTTTAAAGTTTTTGTACTATAAGTAAAACTTGAATGGAGAGAGGATTTTTATCTTGGTTTTTAATACATTTTTCTTATGTTTTAGATGTTGGAACCTGATAAATATGATAGAATATACTTCAAAGGTAACGTTTCTGATGAAATTAGAAATTCGACCTTGGACATGATTTTTGACTATGCTTAGCTTCAATGGCCCGTATCTTGTAATTTACTATGCCGACCTTAAGGTACCTTTCGATATGATGGATGGGTCACATATTACATGTTTTGTGCACATATCTAATAAGCCTACATTCAAAATTGTTAGGTTTTTTAAATATTTTGGGGTTGAAATGAAGCTGAAATTTTGCTGGGAGTTTAAGAAAGATGTGTACATATCAAATCTGCAAATAAACAAATTTGTCTGGATATGACTTCTGTGTAGTTCAGAGTTGGCCAAAAAAAAGTTTGTTGCCATCATTTTTGTCAAAAACCTGAAAATGTGAAATATAAGGCTTGTTAAATAATTTTAAAACACTATTAACATATTTCTTTTATGTTAAATGTAACCAAGGAACTCTGTAACTTTCATCTCCTTACGTCTAGCTACATTATTCAGATTATTTATGATACTTTTTGTTTGCGATTTATTTAAATCTAATCAAGTGTACCGTAAATAGATACATATTTCTGATGAGGTTGACGCATGCAAAATGTTTGAATGATAAGTCATGGAAATTTTCCAGTTTTTGTTGGGTAAATCCCCTTTTTACTGTTTTTAACCATTTGTGGCAAAAACTAGTTTTAACCGGCAAAAAGCCAACTCTGGGTAGCTTGAAATTAAAAAAACTGACTTTACTGGAGGTTCATGAAGAACTTATATAGAAAATATATAGAGACAATATAAACACAACTCATTAACTTTTTAGTTTAAAAAATTTATTTACAATGTACAAACGAGTTTGGTCAAGAAGTCACAACCTCAATACATGTACTCCAAATGTTGTTGATATACATTATGGCTGTTTTAATAGAAAAAAGTGGACAATTTATATTCATGATACTAGTACTACGGTGGAACCTCATTTACACAAAATCAGTGGGGCCAAAGATGTTATTTGTATTATCAGGATTTTGTGTTATCCTACTGAATTCACATAGAACATTAATATATGGGACCAAACAAAAATGTTGTGTTATCAGGGTTTTTGTGTTAACATATTTTGTGTTAAAGAGGTTCCAGTGCAGTAGGAATTGGGTCACCTGGAGTTAGGGTCAGTCTATGCTTCTTTTTGTTGCACCAAATAAATCTTTGTTATTACATTTCTTCTAATCAATAATGGATGCTTTGTGTTGTAAACCATCAAAAATTTGACATCAAATATTCCCTAAAGTGTGCTGCATTGATTTTTCATCACCAAGCCTCTGTTATTATTAGAAGATACATCGGAATTATATATTGGACAATAAGATAACAAAGACTTGTTGCACCAAATATTTGGTAGCTCATAAGTATAGACAGACCCATTTGGTGCAGGTGATATGGCCTGGTCTCACTATGGCTCCTGATGCATTGGGAGTGCATCACAAGAGCATTGTGAGAAATGTGTACTCGTATTGGAATTCATTACAAATATTTTTGGGCATTTGCAGCTTGAAGCCCTGAAAATTTGTTCCAAAATGATTTAGTTTTAAAAGTTTTTCTTGTGAATTTTGGATACTATTTTGGGTATTTTTAGACTGATTGGCTAAAAAGGGGGATTGGGGGAGGAGCATACATAGTGGGACTCACTGTAATGTTTACGTCTGAATGCTTCTGGAAAATTGCGAAAGGCATGTTAAAACATCGCCGCAATGTCGTCCCGAAATCGGGAGACCATCTTGAAAAAGTTTTTATGGCAAAAAATAGTGGCCCATATTCTAGAAAGGTGTTTAGCTAAACCACGGTTTAACTAAACATAAAGGCCCGTATTCAGGAAAGGTGTTTAGTTAAACCACGGTTTAACTAAACATAAAGGCCCGTATTCAGGAAAGGTGTTTAGTTAAACCACGGTTTAACTGAACTTCAACTGTCCAGGATTGATACACACAGTTGCAGCTTTCAAGTGGAACAGTTCAATGAGCTATGCTGTTGAGGAGAATTAAAACCATGGTTTAGCTAAACACCTTTCTGGAATACAGGCCAGTAAGTGCATCTTAAAAGATTTCAATGCTAACATTGAAATCTTTGGCAGTTCCCAAGATGCATTTTAATCCCTCTCCATATTGAGGAGTGTTATAAAGGAATTCAATTAGAATTGTGTAAAACAGGCTTTAAGAATGGAAGTGAAAATCTCAATAAAACGTGCCCCTGTAATGTTGTTGGCTTATTCCAGTGAAAACTAAACCTTTTTTGATTTCAAGCAAAAAAATCAGCTTTTTTATTTGACCATATGAGCAGTTTTTTTCAGTCATACGTTTGTTACTTGGTATGTGAAAAGTATTTTCTAATAAGAAATTTTGAATTTGTTCTACCCGTGCATGAATGAGCACATGTTTTCATTCAAAAATGTCACAAACGTTACCAAAAAGTTACACCAAAATGTCACAAACGTTACCAGACGTGACCAAACAAAACATTGCATTTAAAGAAATCCTGACGATAGAATTTCCTACCACTTTTATGAACTATTTGTAAATATGTTACCGATCATCTGTGAAAAGTGCAATAAAAAATTCGCTAACATGTCAGAGAAATTTTACTTTGAAGTCATTTGGAGCAAAAAAACATTTCCGTGCGAGATCACAAATGTTACTGAAAGTTACATGAACTTTATTCAGTATTTTGGAAATTATTTTAATCCCCACCAGTGAGCACCATTATCAACAACAAACTCGTTGATATAATGCTTATGCTAGGTTCTGTGGCCATTTAAAAGTGAAATTTTTCAATTTTTCGGTCACGTTACTTTGGAATCACCCTGTTAGGAGAGCTGCAGGAGCTCACCCTGTTAGGAGAGCTGCAGGAGCTCTGGTACAGAAGGAATGTTTACCGTGACAATACTGTACAAAAAGTTCTGATATCTACATTTTGCCATCTGCCATTTATAAAAACACATGGCAACAGAGAGTCCTTTGATGGTCATCATCACATCCATTGGTTTAGAGGGAAGATGTATACAAGACTTGGTTGTCATTTGCGATGGAATGTGGTCCTAATTGTGGGTATTTGTTTTTTGGCCAATGATGCATTGGATCTTGCCGTAAATACGCAAATATTGGACACATACTTACATATTTTGTGTCTACTTTTGAACATCATCTGCGTAAAAAAGTATAATTTGCGTAATTGGACTCAAATCCATGTGCCCAAAGTTGACTTTGGTCAAAATGCGATTGGACAATAACCACTATTTGTGGCCCATGGATGATGGCACTACTACACTATTTACATTAATCACATACACAGTCCAGTATCTCCCCTCTAAATCTATGGCTGAAATTCAGACACTTCCAAATGGTGATCTTAAAAACTGTTTGAAGATTTCAGCAAGACATCAGAAAGCTAATTTCTTCATGAGCAGGTAGACATGCATGTCTGTTTCTACACCGTGCAGATTGTTCGCATCGCCCTGTATCCGCATCAGAAGGCCTCCATAGGATATGTATGCTGATCTGTAGCAAAGAAAAGACACGAGAGAATTGGGATCATAAGTTGTGTGATCGGTTACACTTCACTTCAATATGTGGCAGGAGTTGGGAAAACATTGCAAATTATCAACCTTAATGGAGATGTTGCCACAATTAAGACACACTGAAATCAAAATTGGGCTATAACATAAAACATTTATACAAGTCAAACAAAAATGGCTAGAAATGGCTAGCATGCAGAAATACAATGATGGGTAATATCCTGGTATTACACCAAAAATTGTATTAGTAAAATATCTTTGAAGTAAAAGAAACAGAACTAAAGATTGCGCTGACGTCCAAAGATGACGCCAAGTCAAAAAGGAAAGAAAGCTCAGTGTAATTTGGAAAATTTAAAAGGAAAGATTATATTATTGCACAATGATCATGTTTGCTAAACTTGAAAACTACTGTATTTTTTCAAAATCAAAGGACCATCTACATCAGGGATTCTCAACTAGCGGTGCACTCGCCAATTTTGGCGCTTTGACAAGTACTGATTGGCGCTTTGACACTCTCTAAAAACAAACAAATACATTATGAATACCCTGAGAAATTGTTGGGTGCTGTCCCCTACAACTTTTTTCATCTATGTGGCGCAATGTAAGGACTAGTTGAGAAACCCTAATTTACATTTTTAAAATCAAGATTACTAGAAGAATCATTCAATGCTAGAATCTAGACATGACTGTGGTGACATGATCATGACTTTACCAGATTGTCAAAATGACAAAAAAAAATGTTTGAAATCCATTTGACTTGTAATACACTTGTGACTTTATGTATACTTAGTTATTAGTTTCATTTTAAGACTAAACCCACAAAGATAGTTCGCAAAATCAACTGTTTCACGTTTTGAAACTCTGACCTGATTTCAAGCTTAAAGGTGCAATTCATGATTCTGATGCGATGACAACCTCCACTGTTTTCCAGCTAAATAATACAAATGCATGCTAAAAATTTCACTTGATTCCGAACATCCCCATAGGCTACTGTGTTGTAATTACTGTCGGGGCCCCGACAGTAATTAAAAAATGACACATTTTCTCACTTTTCTCAAAAATGCAAACACATTTGAAGGAATGGTTTGATGGTTGTAACCTACACCAGTCAAGGATTCTTTCTAACTAAAAAAGTCAATTTTGATAGAGGTGACCTTGAGGATGAAAAGTGGATCATGAATTGCCCCTTTAACACTACAGATATGTGTACCGTCGCGGCAAAAGGGTCCAGTTGGGTCAAAACCAAAATATGGAGATTTTCATATGGTGGTAAAGCTCATTTAATTCCCTTTTCAATGATACCAAAATCATGCAAATCGGAGCTTTGGGTGACGAGTTTTGGCAAATTATAAAATCGTACTCATAACCGTTTGTTAAAACTAGTTTGTGAGAAAAGGGCTGTTAAAGGTAGGCCTGTTTTTCCATTCGATTTTGTGTGCAGTCTGAATAGAGTATGAGCAAATCTCCATAGCAACCACCATGTTCCCTTTTGTTTATCGCCTTGAAATTTGGCTCAAGGAAGACGATACCTTGCGTAATTTAATAACAATTTTTGGACTCAATACCATGTTTCATTATTGCATAATTAATTACCATAATCGTACTCATAACCGTTTGTCAAAACACACATTTTCATGATGAAAACGATTCGACATAGCGATAAAAATCACACTTTTTTACAAGTTAGTCGTTATATTTGATTAACCATCTTTACATTTTGGATACAAAAGGGTTCAAAGATTTCATTTCCACAAAAAACTCAAAATTGACCTTCCCATCATATTTTGGTATAGTTCAACTTTACCGGCCTCTAGCGCAAAATGGAAGTTGCCGACAACTGGTCCCTTTTGCCGCGACGGTACACATATGTCAGTGGATGTGTTCATCGATTGTAACTTAAATTCTGTACGACTGCACAATTTAAAGGAGATCACATGTCCAACTGTATAACATATTCATAAATGTGCATTTTTAGATCTGATTCACCCAAGTTACGTGTTTTCATACACAATTCAGCCAAGGCAAAATAATTTTTTAAGTTGAATAATTAATTCATAGCGCTATATTTGCAAATAAATGTCCACAAGAAGATAAAATATCTGCTGGACAACACCTTATATGTGACCGTCCAGCTCAAAACAGCAGTAAATGCCAGATTTCACTTTTTTAATTATTTGCAAAGACCATGCTTTAAGGATTAAAATGACACCTTAATGAACTTCACACGATTTCCAGAAGTCAAGTTATGGTCAATCAAAGGTTGTCAGCAGCGTTCGAATTAAGGAAAAAAACATGGTTGTCCGACGTACACGAAGTTTTGAAATACACATGCTAAGAAGTATGTTTATTTGACTTTGAAAAATTATGGTTGTCCGCCGGACAACCACAGCATTAATTTAGGTTGTCTGGCGCTAGATTTGGTTGTCCAGGACAACCGGACAACCATAATTTCGAACGCTGGTTGTCAGGGAGTAAAACGTTCAACTGAGATAAACGCATTCAAAGATTAGTAAACCCCTATATTTTATGTTGATCGTTTTAAGAATATGCCAATTTATTTCACATTTCCTATCATTTTCTTGAAATAAAACTTTGCTGGTATTTTGTAGTAAGTAAGCACTAGGTTTGTAAATCTGTCGAAAAATCAATTTTGGCAAATTATGACCTTGACATGTATTTTCACCTGTAGTGCAAAATGAAATTTCTGGCATTTACTGCTCATACGGGCTGGAAGGTCACATATTGCGTCACCTTCACCAAAAATTGAAACTAAGCACAAATTGCTTGATATCATATCACCAAAGTAAATACTACGTGGTGATCAGCGATAATGAATTCTATTTTGGGGTCATCGGGACTTCCCATATTGTATGTTTCTGGGCTAAAAATGATTTGAGATAGTATAGGACTACCCTGCCTAGATTTCTGATCCCCATTTCAATTTATTTTCAAAATTTTTAAATTTTGCTAAGTTTTTTTTCTAACGTCTATCTTAATATCAACTTATTTCAATTTCAAACCAACTTATTTTCTGTTCACTTCATATCATGGTAATTGCAGCCAAATTTAAGATGAACACAAATGTTGCTGGTGATTAAAACCAAATTTAACAGGAGTCTCCAGTTAGAAATCTTAATAAAAAAATGTTTAATGATATAGTTTATTAAATCCATGTGAAATCATCTAGGCGTGTCCCTTTTATTTCTATGTAACGGAAAAAATTCAAATCATGCAAGGGTTGTCTTAATGAAATAATTGCGCAATTGGTTTCACTAAGATACATGTACCTAGTAAATGGATTCTATAATTGGTTTTACAATTAAATCATACCTAGAAGCATCTTCCTTAAATATTTGAAAATAATTATTGAAAGCTAAAAGAAAGAAAGAAAGAAAGAAAGAAACCAACATTTTTGGCAATTTACAGACCTAAAATATATAACTATATCTATGAACAATCAGTTACATGAACAAAGAGTATTTGCAATATAAAACTAATTATGGGAACAAACACTTTTAGAAATTGACATAAATTAATCATTCGAAATGGGCTGTGACCTTAAAATTCTTCGGACCAAATTTTGTAGCATCAAAGTAATATAGTTTTTCAGCTCCAGCTCTGTAGCTTAATTCAACACAAATATTAGTTTATACATTAAAGGTGTATATAGACAAAATTTCAGAATTTTATCTTTAAATGATTTACACTATATATTCGATAATGACTGTCAAAAACAATTTTTTGTTTGTTTGTTTGTTCACATTGATCCTGGGTCGGAGGCTATTCTCTAAAAGTGTGTAGGCCTATTGATGCAATTTAAGTCAGGAAATGAGTTAAGTTTCATTTATATGTATATATTCATTTACATAATATTGCTTATGCTTCATAGATTGCTGATAAATCAACATAATCGTTTAAATTTGTCAGTTTCTCAGACCTTATTTTTTACATAGGTGTATTCTGATGAATCTATTTTAAACATTTTTTATCCATACAAGGGTTCATTTTTGTTGTTCGGGTGAGTTATTGGCCAACCTTGGGTGCCTTTCTAAAAAAAAAAGTAATGAAAAAAAAACAAAAAACACCACCAATTTTTGTTGTAACGTGAATCATTAATTGTTCCAGTATTTGATATATGTTTGTTAGATATGCACTAAAATGAAAAAAATTACATTGTGTAAATAATGAGTATGTGACTTAATTTTGAAACCGAAACCAAACCGGCAGATCAAACATTGAAAAAAAAAGAAGAAAAAAAGAGCTGTGTATCTTTAAAGATGGCATGATTAGTCAAAAATAAACTATGTTTTAGCCTATAATGGCCGGGAAAACAACTTCATGTATCAGATTTTGAAGTAAAAGTTTACATTGTTTGAAAACATACTGATATTGTGAGCAAATTTCCCAAAGACCAATATTATAGGTTAAATATATACACAAAAAGATGCAGTTATCATCTCACTATAAGTGTGGCACCGCCCTGGCAAATAATGCAAATGTCGACTCCAACATGTTGCTCATTGTGGCATACCAGAGGTATATGTTAAAATGCTACAATGAGCAACATGTTGGAGTCGACAATTGCAATATTTGCCAGGGCTGCACACCTTTAGTTTACAGCATTTTAGTACATTTGTGAAGTAGACCATTCCTTAAAATGAAACCTTAATTTGGGAGTATTTTTTCTAGTGATATTTATACATGTATTAATAAATTATATATCAAATTTGTTGGCAAAAATGTAGGGTTAAAAAACAATTTGAATATGCACCTTTAATTTGGATTTTTAATTAACAAAGCTAAAATATCATCACAGTCAAGTGAAACAAGTTTTACTTGGAAATGAAACTGATTAATGTGTAAATATCATATGACTCAATCCAGCTTTTGTCTCCACTTTGTCCATTTCAGATCACAAGGTGGGTAGATTGGGGGGGGGGGTGTTTCTTGACCAAAAAAATATTACACTTACCCATTTAGACTCAATTACCGGCACCCATCAATTTACCAATTTTATAGCAAAACTGCCCTATTTTACTCAAATTAGGTGCTTCGAAGAAATTTCCCCGATACACTCAATTTTGAGGAATTCAGCGGGTGTGCATGCCATACTTTGATAATTCAAAATCTAGTAATACCTATATTTTGGTCAATTGTTTGCCTCTATTGATACCCATTGTCCTAAAAAAGTATCGAAATTTACTCGAAATAATTTCCCTAAAACACAACCATTTAGAAAAAGCACTTTACTTTATCTTAAATCTGTGACTGATCACTACACCAAAATCTTTAATAAAGAACCCCAAAAGGTAGGTACATGTATCCCATGATGAGAACCCCATCCCCATTACAATGTGTGAGAAGACTTAGTAATGAGCATGCTATTACTAACAGAACACATTTACAGTAATTAAATTTCCATCATTCAAAATGACTGAAACCTCAAAACCTGTTATCGCGGACAATTATCTGAGAAAAAAGGTAAGCAAATAAAGCGAGGCGACTGCGGTAATGGAATTAGGGATTAAAGCAAAAAATGACAGGACAAAGACATCAAATATTCACAATTTTGTTGAAATTAAGTAGTGGCAGATTGATCCTAACTGAAACCTGATTCCGTAACAATGTAAATTCTGACCAACACAGGGATGGGGTGGGGATAAGGAAAGGGAGGTGGTACCATTCACTCAAAAAGGGGACCCATACGTCTTCAAATAATTTAGGTCTGGCACGATCTAGGGCACAAATTTAAGGAAATAATAAAACATGAATAAAATGAATGATCTTTGGGATTGGTGGGCTAAAGGAGATTGTAAATATTTACTATATCAGGAGAGTGAATTATCCACTTTCTTGTAAAAATATCAAGGTTCTAAAATACTGTATCTTGTTTCAGCAGCACTCAATACAGAACACCCAAAGGTTTCATCAAAACTGACCAATGCAAGGGTCACTTTAAACTTCAAATTACGACACACATATTTGAGACCCCCATCTCCCCAGGTGTCATCATCCCATCCTTTGTGTCGTATCTCCTACCAATCGTCTCCCTGAGAAAGACGAGGAAACCTCCAGGGACATGAAAGATTAGACGCATCTACACGAGATGAAAGGAAACCATAACTTCCTCTTTTACTCTTCTTCCATACAAAGTGAAAAAGCTGTATGTTTAAATATAAAAATCAGTAGATACCCCCTTTAAACATCCCATGCCACTTCAATGTAATCCCGTGCTAGAAGGTTGTAAGAACACATATTTTAATATGGTAGATACCGCCTTTAGTTGTGAGAGAGTACTGGTCGTCTGCTTATTTCTGCAGGAATATACCAAGGTAAAATACAGCATCTTGTACGTTATATGAAATGCACGTACATCAATTTTACTTTGAGAGGCAGTCTCCGTAACGCCTCGGGCGTTGAAGATGCGACTAAGGATGCATGGCTGGTCGGATGAGCTCTGATTGCCGCCCGCCGGAAAAGTGCAGCACAAAGATGCAACAAATTGACATGAGTTTTTTTCTGAGAAATGATTCATTCATTGTTCAGTTGAATTAGGATAGAATTAATAGTGCTCAGGGGAGCTCAGATTGGTTGGGTTAGTGATACTGGTAAACTCTCTAAATGAAACAAAAAAATTATTTTTATGATCAAAATTACCTTTGACTTCTCTTTGAAAATACCGGTAATGCATTATCTTAATAGGTAAAATCTGCCTACAAATTATAAATAAAGGTGTGAACTCTTTATGTTGTTCCAAAAAATGAAAATCTTTGAAAAAACAGACAAGATATTCATATTGACAATGGAAACATGGGATTATCGTAAGGTGTTACACATGTCAAGATCTTTGACATGTAAGGCATGCAGAGAAAATCCCTGATTTAAAAAAAAAAAAACTTCATGAGAAAATTTCGGTCATAAATCAAGTTTCTTTTCTACACTATTATACTAATTACTTTTCTTTTTAGAACTCTTGAGTTAACAATTTTTGGATACAAATATTTAGAGAACTAATTTCCACCAGTTTCACTGTATACTTGTTCTAGGAAAGGTATGTTCAAAAGAACACTGAATCTACACCAAATCAAATCAAAATTTATTTATCGGACAATACATCAAAAAGGCAAACAATTTAAACCATTATGGAGGAGACTAGAAGGCCATTGAGGCCTGACAACTAGCCTACCCCTTATAAAACTAAATTAAAACACCCAAAGATTATCCTTCCCCTTCCCCACTATCGAGCAAATTACACCCAATTTAATCTCCAGAACTGTCATAATAAAACCCGTCCCGCTTGATGATAAAGATCACTATTTCTGATCAATTAGATATCTTGATGGGGACAAACTAAACCCCATCAACAGGACATGCCGTAAGCAATATTACACCGAGACGGTTTCCCCAATGCCGCATCAGACGGGTTTTCCCCAAGGGTCGTTATTACGGTTTTGACAAAATGTATGGATTGGGCCGAGTTTCTTTGTTTCCAGTCATTCACTGGAGTGCTTTGTGTCATTATGATGACTTAAGGTGATTTGTAAATCATCTAAGTGCTTTAACCAACTTGTTAAATAGACTTAAGTCAACGGCTCACTTTTTTGTTCCTCGATCTTTAGATTGAAGTGATCAAACAAGATAAACAATGAAACAATTCAAATATCTTATGGTCTATAAAATAACCATGACATCATCTTGGTAGAGGGACAACTTTTTGCAATTATTTATTTATCAACAACAATTTTAGTGAATGGGTAAATCAATTTAGCAAAGTGGGGGTTAAAACAACTAGGTGACTGGTATACGCCTTTGATTATGGAAGTGATATACATATTGGGTGGGGGTGGGGAGCACTCATATAAATCATGGGTAGGATATGTATGCCCGATAGTCAAGATCTCTCCTGCTGTTCTTTAGATCCCCTTCTGCAGTGGGCCTATGATTCTGGTCTTAGACCCAGCTTTGATCAAAGTAATAATTTTCAGCTGTGCAGTCTTAAAGCAATACTATAAGTGTTAAAAATGCAGCGCCCCCTGTCACCCATGACTTTTGATTTTATTAATTAGCTTTTTGGGTTTGGTTTAGGTAGATATTAATACCCTCCAAACGATTTGGCTCAAAGATGCTTACTTTTTCTGTTTTGGCCATTTGTTGAATTAAATTCGAGATCCCGAATTTAATTTAACATGTGTTTGTATAGGAAAGCATGCATGCATGTCCTTTTTATTTATTTTTCAGTGGCAAAACAATTTTTTGACAAAATACACCTAAAAACGCTTTTAAAATAGTCACATTCCTTCATCATTTATGATGTTTTTACTATAAATCATTTTTGATCAAAATCTTATAGTATTGCTTTAATTGAGCTCAAATCAGTTTAGAACTGTCCCAATATCTAAAGTTATCAGATTTCATGAATATTGGATCTATTTTTAAACACTATATACAGTATCACCCCTCCCCTCACTACAATTCTGAGTACCCCTTCAGGATATCTAGGATTTTAAGGAGAGAATATTAATCAGTTTGGGATCAGCTTCAGTGACAAAAACCATTTTCTTGGAAATCATGGAAATCACAAGGAGCTACAATCAAATATCTCAGAGTAACCTAGCCTAGTTTTGGACAGAAAAATTAATTTGAATAAAGCATGATCTTTAAATGAAGATGATCACTTATAAAGCTCTCTGAATTATTCTAAGCAAAATATTCTATACGATATAGGAGTCTGCACCGGGCCTAAAAATTGAAAAAAGTTGTTCACACCCGTAATTGTTTCTAACACGCTTGGTTAATCACACACTGCATCACTGAGTAAGGCCCAAATCATAGTCAGCCTCCAAACAAAATTTTTCCTACCAAACATTTGGCCGTGACGTCACCAAATATCAAATTTAAACTATGAACGGGTAACAAACATTTGGTCAAATGTATATGGCAATTCAATAACATGTGCAATCTAGCGCGAAGTTTTATTTGGTCTCAACTCGGTGTTAAAGTTATTTTGTTTTGAGTCACTCGTCATTTTAGCGTCACAACCAAATGTTTGGTAGGAAAAAATTTGTTTGGAGGCCGACTATGATTTGGCCTTAAGGTAGCTTGAACGGCTATTTACACATGTCAGAAAATTAGGTATAAAGTGAATAGTTTTTGGGAAAGGGAAAAAAACCTATTTTCTTTTAAAGAAAACCCTTCAATGGTAACATTTAATAAGTTTCATAATATTCGGTCAATTTCTTATGTTTTTCTTTATTTTTTGAAAATTCCCTAAAACTTTAGGGGCTGGTGAAGGATTACAATAGCTAAATTCTCTCGTGGGCTTTTTGCCAGAAAATGTTTTATTATCAAGAAAAATGATTTTATAGCTCCTAAATTTATGCATATTTTCAAACACCTATAATATTTTCTAGAAACACTTTAATTTTAAAAGCCAATGAGAGATTGTTACAAATTTGATAAGCTTTCATTTGACACCTTGTTTGTTAAAATTGAAGCATGGGAAGTATGAATGAAAATTCTGAGAAATCTGGCTATTCAGTGTTTCTAGAAAT
>JXSR01S074046.1:93024-108931 GCA_000969725.1 Ophiothrix spiculata | reverse complement strand
CCTTTCTGGAAATGTATACTTTTATTAACTTTAAGCACTTTGTTCAAAAGTTATGGTACAAAATAAATTTGCAAAAATGCAATAATGAGTGATGTGCTTTCCCCCCTTAATTAAGATTCCTGTAATAGTATCTTGCATTATTGATTGTGCTGTAGGATAGTATCATATACCTCAACAAGGTCTAATTTATTAGGCATTAATTACAAACTGTACATGAATAAAGACTAGTTGATGAAGTCAGGAAGTTTTTGGACTCAAGTCGGTAATATCAAGGCATGTGAAGTACTTCCCTAGTTTCCTGCGCCCTGTCAGAGTGTCAATTGATGTCAGTCACACTGAATATTGCTTGCTTATGGCAGATTCACCCAGTGCCTTGTGAGATCTTAGAGGAGAGACTTGATTAGGGGGAGGGGGGCACTCTTTCGGTCGGTAATATCAAGGCATGTGAAGTACTTCCCTAGTTTCCTGCGCCCTGTCATAGTGTCAATTGATGTCAGTCACACTGTATATATTGCTTGCTTATGGCAGATTCACCCAGTGCCTTGTGAGATTTGAGAGGTGACATCCACTGTATGCAGTGGGGTTTGAACCCCACCCTTTTTATTTCAACCCCACCCTTTTTATTTCAACCCCACCCTTTTTATCTAAACACCCTTTATACTGAAAGTTCTCTGAGCCCACCTTTTTTAGAAACTTGGATCAGTTTTTCATACTGATGGGGGTACTGAATTCTGAATTCATCTCACTTTGGTTTACTGATTAAGCTTAGCTTGGCAATGTAGAAAACATAAATGGTGACAAAAAAATCTTATATCACAATGCTGATATGCTCATTCTGATTCTTGGGGTTTTTCAACTTAATTTTCAATTTTAGTCTAGGGTAAGAAGCCCACCCTTTTTATCAAGGCACCCTTTTTACTAGAAATTCTTTGAACCCCACCCTTTTGACAATTTTTGGATATTTCTAGACCCACCCTTTCTATAGCGTGCCGTGCATACAGTGGACACTTGATGCAGATTTTAAAAGTTGATGGTGTATGGCAGCCTATTGTCATGGGAAAAATGTTAAGATGCTTGGTCAACCTTTTACAAATGTCTTTGTATAGATTTGAAAACTAAGACATGAAGTGAAAATATATTGGAATAGACAATCATACCTGGCACACATATTTGGATCCAAATATAGTTGACGCCGCTTATTTGGGACACCTCGGGAGCAGCAGAAATGTCTGATTAAAGGAGCTTGGTCCGATTTTTGAAAGTTTTGTTTTCAATGTCATATGAAAGATGATCACTCAAGATGTATAAATTTCAAATTTCAGCGGAATCGGTCAAACCGTTTTGATTTTATGGGTAATTTTGTATTTCCGAGCCACCTATACGTTACTGTGTAAAATTAATTATGGTTACCATAATTAGACACATTTTCGTATATATATCCAAAACGGAACATAGCTCGGCTGTGAAATTTCACATGGGTTATGAGAAAAATAGGAGCGACATTTTGGTACAAAAATCTCAAAAAGTTTGAAAAAAAGTTAAGGCAATCGGACCATGCTCCTTTAACCAGTTGCCCTGAGTAAGCAAAATTCAGAAAGTGCTATAAGTGAGTTGTTTTTAGGCACAAAATCACTAAAATATACACTAAATCCATGAACTGACAAAAAGTGGACAGAGTGAAAGAATTTTCGAAACATTTTGAATAGATTAAGATTTTTAACAGAATTTTGGATAGTGGTTTTAGTGTTTTGTCCCTTATTTGCAGTTTACTTGCATAAAAATTAATTTTGTCGTCTTTTTTTTAGGTAAATTTTTATAAAATGAATACATTTTGCTAAAAATTATCCCATTTATCAGGAGGAATGTCCCACAGTAACTAACTTATCAAAAAATAGTACAGTAAACTGTTAATATGACATTGTGGAGGAGGACTGGGAAATAAGCATTAAGCCTGTCGAGTCCCAGACTCCAAATTACTTAAATAGAATATAAACAAAATTGAAAAAGCATACCATCCTCCCATTCCACAATCCCTATTAAGAGGATCCCGATTAATAAGCAGTGTCGACTGTACTACCCATAGCAATGCTACAACTAGCTAACAAACATAAATCAGGTCCCATTGTAGCCACTACTACCATTTAAGCAATCTTTTGTTTAGCAGTTTTTAGCGTTATTGTCAGTGTTCCCACAAGAAGGGCTTTATGCTGTGAAATATAGTTTGGAAAATTGGAGCAACAGGTTTTTTGAAAATATGTCAGAAAGATGCTTTTTACTTTTAATTTTCAATTGCAGTTTTCAGTCTCGGTTAGTAATATTTGTGCAAGCATGTCTTCAACTGAAATCAAAATGGCAGAGAGTATCGGTTCCCCTTTATAAATTCCTTGGGTGGAATAGATATTTAAAACCTACTTTATTTGGCTTTGATATTATTATGAAAGTAATAATGGTAACTAAACCCAATTCCCATATTGTGATTTCAATGTCCAGCATTATCGAGTTAGCTGTTGATAAATGTGACGTAGTATGGCAAAACCAGGCTCATCTGGGCAGAGATGGAAATTGATTTTTTTGTGATTTTTAAAAATAGACTTTGCTCTTTCTAAAAATTTTCGTTTCATCTCAAATAACCAATTTCCTAAACAAAGTTATGAAATTTTAAAATGTGGATTTCTAAAATGTTTAAAATGAGAAATGGACAACAAAATAAAGAAAATATAATAAAGAAATTTAAAGTAAGTATTTGTTTAAAAGTACACCATCCCATTTAAATTTTACTCTGAGATTTTCACATAATGCTTTTATCATATTTAGCACTACAAATTTGTAAAAAACCCAGTTTTGGCAAAATTCACCCTTCCCATTATTTTTGCCTTTTTCTCATTTTTAACCTTGCCCAGTTCCGCCTGATTTTGCTATACCATGTCACAAATGCTGTATTATCTGATGTCTATGCATATGCTAGGTCCTGCAGATGATTTATGAAGAGTTAGTAAATAGCAGAGATGGCCAATATAGGAAGCAATAGATAGTGCTAGAGTTATTGAATTGATCAAATATCCCAGATATGCAATGTCAGTTTGATAGAAATAATATACAGTATTAAAGGAGCTTGGGTAATGTCAATGTCATACATGTAGGAAAGATGACCAATCAAGAGGTCTCAAGTTTCAAATTTCAGCTGAATCAGTCAAACTTTTTTGATTTTATGGGCAATTTTGTACCATTGAGCTGCCTGTACACTGTTGTGTAAAATTAATTATGATTACCATAATAAGACACATTTTCATATATATCTCCAAAACAGAACATACCACGCCTAAGAAATGTCACATGGTTCAAGAGAAAAATATATGCAACATTTTGGTACCAAAATCTTATAAAGTTTGTAAAAAAGTTGAGGTAATTGGACCAAGTTCCTCTAATGATGCCTGACTGAATATGAATTGGCTTTGGTGGAAACGGTGAAGGAGTTAATGTGCCGGGGGATAAAGTTAGCAGGGGCAGAGGACGCGAGGCTGCTGTGACAGCCAGAGTGAGGTATGGGTTGTTGAAGTTTAGGGAATGTGGAGAGATGTTACTTGGGAAAAGATTTCCTTTGAAGATAAAAGGAACGGTGTATAAAGAGTTGTCTGAGATCGGTGATGTTGTATGGCAGAAAGACGTGGTGTCTGGGCGAAAATGAGATGGGAATTATGAGGAGGGCGGAAAGAGTGATGATGAGATCGATGTGTGGTGTGAAGTTGAGGAATAGGAAGAAGACTGAGGACTTGATGGAGATGTTGGGTATGGAGGAAGCAGTGGACGGTTTGGCGAAGGCAAATAGTGTGTGTTGGTATGGCCATGTGCTGAGGGAGGATAAAGGGCATGTTCTTAAAAGGGTCCTTGATTTCATAGTGGGTGGTTTGAGGAGGAGAGGGCGGCCGAGGAAGACTTGAAACTTGGTGTGAGCGCTTAACACGGAGTGACTGTCGATGTGAAACGCCATGTGAAAGCATTTGGTGTGTAGAACAGATTGTGTGTAGCTAGTTCCTGGTACCTAGTTTAATTTGGTCTTGAACAGAACAAATTGGTACATTTACTATTTGAAGAACTAGCAGACCTAACTTGCACTATAACTTATACTCATTTTTATAATTTGGATCATTATTGTCAAATAATTATTGTAGGTCCTAGAAAAATGTTCTCAAATTTGATCGAAGCCTGGAAAGATCATATGTGTGGTGCTCTGGCATAATGAGCGGAAAGTCGCGATTGACGATTTTGAATAAATAGCTGCTAAAGTAAAAATATAATGAAAAGATCAAATTTCTTTTTCTGACATAAAACAAATAAATGCATTATTGTTAACATATATTTCGCGTTTTGAAGGTCAATTACGCCGGGAAGTGTAATTATTCAAGGGTAATTGATCGCGTTTTGCTATTATACGCTATAGTAATCAGTAACTTTAAAATCGATTTGCGACAGTTTTTTACTGCCAGATTTTGAGTGGACTGCCTTGTATTTTTATCTCTAAATGAAAATTGTAGAAAGAAAGTATGACATATATCATTCGAAAGCTGAGATTATAGAGAATTAAAATATAACATAAACTCAATTTTGAAAATCGCGACTTTCCGCTCATTATGCCAGAGCACCACACATATTTTCGACAACAACATCATAACGCATGGTTTGCAGAAGTTGTAAATTCACAGTTTTTGTGTGAAGTGTATGTTAGAATTTGAGTGTCTGCGTATTTTGGAAACTGTGTCTTTATTTTTTCATATTCTTATAATGGATAGAGATTTGTACACTGTGTAAAATGGTTTGCAGCTGTATAGATTTGTGATTTTATGTGGTTCCTGGTATTTTTATATACATATCCAGGCAACTTCATGGAGAAATATCAATTTGGGGATACATTGTACCGAAATGTCATAGATAAAAGCATTTGAAAGCGGCTAGTAAATAGAAAAAGAGATGATGTTTAATCACATCTGGATCATGAGTTTCACCTTCAGTACCAATGAAATTGAATATTGGAATTAAAGGGCATTGGACAAGTTCAGCATTATCTCCAATTTTTCCCACATTTTGAGATTTTTGCATCATTTGAAGTAATAGCCCTAAAGCTCCAAGGTTACAAGAGAAAATCACCAAAATCGCTGAAGTCCAAATACGTCATAGACGGGGGTCCTATATGGGTACAAATTGCTGCCTAGGCAGTGCCCTCCGAGTGGCTTCAAGTTGGTACATGTATAGGTGGACATGGGAATGGGATGCGAGAGGTCCCTGGTTCGAGCCCCGGTGGAAACCACCAATTTTTGACACCCTTATTTCCGAGGAGATTTTTTTGGCTTATGTGAATGTAATGATCAAAATTTTCCCTATATTTAGTAATTAACTTTCATTTTCTAACGTATCATTGTAAATCATCCACAACTAAAATGTTGAAATTTTGTCCAATGCCCCTTTAAGGGCGCTGTCAACCCTTCATTTTCAGAAATGGGTTATGGACTGTAACTCAGCAACGGATAATTAAATCCAAATCAAAGTATACATTTCTATAAGTGGATTTGCAAAAAACATTGATGAAAAAAGCCTTAACAGGCCCCTTAAAGGAATGCACCTCGGTGTATGATACATGTAGAGCGAGTGACCGTTTGTTTGTTTCTACTATTTATTGTTTGATAAGCATCGTATTTATCTGTTGTGATGTAAATACATGTAATACTGTGTGTACATGTAATACTGCATGAAGACTTTGTACCGCGCACATCTTGGGGGAGGGGTGCTCAAGTCCTTGGGATGCTGCAATATTTTGAACTATATCTTTAATCAATATCTTTAATCAATATGTATTGGTATAACTGTGTGTAATGTTCATTCTGCTACTAGCTTCTGATGAGCGAGGGTTGGCCTGTAGGCCTCCCTTGCGAAACAAATTTGTCAAGCATGTAAGCTGATATAACCAAGTCTAAAACTTTGTATTACGCTCCCTTAGGGTTGAGCACTTTACCAATTGGATGGTTTTAAATATACTTGGATATTATTATATGTATATCTATGTTTGCAAACTGCAAATCTGTTAAAAGTTCGTTATCATTAGACCTTTATAAGAATCATTTGTTTTGGAACTACATCCAATCACTACACCCAATCTCTGCCCACAAATGTTTATAGATTAATAAATGTGCATTTCATACGCGAGTGAAATGAGACAAAATCAATGCACGCGCAGTCAATTTTGATGTGTCCAAAACATACGAGGCCCGTAGCTTGTTTTCTTTTTTTTAGCCTATTAAGGGATTTTTGCATTGTCATAAAGCAAAGATATAGTTTTTGGCCCGAAGTGGGTTCAGGTTGCCTTAAAGTGGGTTAAGGTTGTATACACCTATTTTTGTGTGGTTGGACATGGTAGCATTGTTACGCCGAAATCGCGTGATGGTCGAGATCACGTGATTTCGACAAACGCTTGCCGAGATCCCGTGATGACGGCATAACGTATGCCGAAATCACGTGATTTCGGCAAAATTTGTCTGCCGAGATCACGTGATTTCGGCAGGCATTTTTTTGCAAAATATTGCTTTTCCACCGTGTACTTACTGTTTTAGTACAAAAGCGCAATTAAATCATATTAGATTATTTTGCAATGACGTATGATATGCTATGATCACGGCTGTTCGGCATCGAAGTTTGGAGCGATCATTCACTTACGGCATCAACACTGCCGAATTCGCGATACCACATGTACCATTACGTATTCTATTAATATTTTAATTCAATTCAGATTCATTTATTTTCCATAAAAATACCTAAAAAAATAACATGAAAACAGAACAGAATTATGGAGGATAGGACCGGAAGGCCATTAAGGCCTGTTAAAGGTCCTTCCCTAGATTACAACAAAAAGTTACAGACAAATATAAATACCTGACAGCACAACTATCACGTACGAAATTAAATCATTCGACTCGATCTTGTGCAACGCAGCCTGTTACCACAATGGTTACAAGCTGGATATAGCGCACGAATTGTACGATATAAAACCGGAAATTGGTGATTCACCGATATCACGCGATTTCGGCATCCGCTCTGTCGAAATCGCGTGATGACATATATCATGCGATTTCGGCATAACAGCATAAATACTCCTTTATATGTAGGATGATTCCTGGCATAACACTCACCCTGCTGAATCCTACAAAATGCTGCAGTGTAAAATAGTAGAAAATTATGACGGTCCTATAATGTTGAGATTTGTAGACAGCAATATTGCTGAACATTGGATCAAGGTGCAAGGGGTTCAAATCCCACAGCTTGGGGATTTCTGATTTATTAGTATTTGAGATAATTTTATTTGTTTTTGTGTGAAGTGGGTATGGGTTAATTGTCAGCAGTCATGTAGTATTGACCTGACATGTAACAAATATACAATATAGGGCAGAAATAAAATGGGTCTCTGTGTGTGTAGGAGAACTGTCCCATTAATTGATTAATAATGATAGTAAATATTGATGTACAAGCTAATGAACCCTACCCTTAACCCTACCCTTAACACTAACCCTGAATTTGTTGTCACATACTTGTTACAAACCCTTTCCACCCTTTGCTGATCCAATCCAGACCAATTTGTACCCATTCTGACCCATTACTGAATTAACAATAACCATGACTCTGTGTTTTACAGGGTTCAGATCATAGTCAAATTATAAACAAAATTGTACTTTCTATATATAATATGTTCCATGAACAATGATGATTGCTTAACCCTAACCCTCCTCAGTCCAACAAAATCCAACAAGCAAAAATCAAGAAATTCGCCTAAGTCCAAATACGTCATAGACCGGGGTTACAGATGGGCACGAAAGTGCTGCCATGGCAGGCCATACTCGGTGGCTTGCCATAGGTGGACATTGGAACGGGATGCGAGAGGTCAAGGGTTCAAATCCCGGGGGAAACGGGAAATTTTTGTATGACGTATTCGGACTTAGATGGTTTTTTTAAAAGCTTAAAAGCGTTTGGGAGTTAGGGTTATGAAGGTATATAAATGCGTAGTAGACATGCTACCTTATAGGGGCATTGGACAAGTTTAGCATCATCCCCAAACTTTTCCACAAGCATTTTGAGATTTTTGCATCATTTGAAGTACATTGTATTAGCGGTAATAATGACAGCATGCAAAGTTTCATTATCAAATTCAAACCCTATATGTCAAATTATTTAGATATTCATTTATTTGTAATTATCGTTGTCGACAACGATAGATACTGCCCTCCATAGTCAAATTTTAAAGTTGACTTTTTCAGGAGATCTAATGCAAACTCCAAATTTCTTTTGCAATCTATGATGTGAAAAGAATGTTTTACAAACAAATTTTGGTCTCTTTCTTGATTGATAGCATCAATAAATACATTTACAGAATTGCCTTATACCCAAGATCAACTAACAAAATAAAATTCAAATTTTAGACTTTTTGAAGGTTTTGATCAAAATTTTCCCGATGTCTAGATAAGTAATAGACTGTTATTTTCTAACATATGAAGTGTAAATCATACTCAAATGAAATTTAAAATTGTGTCCAATGCCCCTTTAATGAAATAAGCTCTAGGAAAGTAACTGGACATTTTCTCACCTAGAAATTTGAAAAATATTTTATTAGTATGATATAAACCTGATAAAGACAGTTCATAAAGTGAGTCAGAAATCGGGTTCTAAAATTATAGATTTGGTTCAAAATTGACCCAAACAATAAGTCCCCTGAGATTCCCAGTCTGCTTGCTTGATATGGTGATTCACTATTAGGAAATAGCACACTAGTCAAGGAACAAGTTCAATACTTATGCATTGGTGTGTGTGTGTTTAGCATAGCTGGGGGATTAGACTACAGTTTTAAGAATACATGATAAGATTGTTCACAAAGTGGTTTCTAAAGGAGAACAGTGAACTGGGAACTAAGTATGATGTTGTTAAGGATGATTTACACAGAGGCAGCCAGACAATTTCCCACTAGAGAAGATTGTGTGTGTATCCCAACATGCATTGCTTCCAATGGATTGCTTGTAGGGAGGGTAATTATGTGAGTAGTTAGTGATGAAATGCCCATAAATCAAAGTTATTTGTTATAATCTTGCATTTTGGGCATATTTCATCACTAACTACTCACATGACTTCCTGTACAAAATTTCCCATAGGAAGCAATGCATGATGGGATACTCACAATATCTTCTCTTGTTTCCCACAATACTTCTCTGTTTCTTGTGGGAAATCCTCTTGCCTGCGTGATTTAGTTTTGGCTCATTCCAAACATTATTTGGAATTCTTAAGTGATTTGATGAATTTTGTGCTTCACGCCTACTCCAGACATTCAGTAATTTGGTTGCCAGAATGTGAGTAATAACAGGAGTTGAGATGATACTTGTGTGCACAATCTTTTGCAGGTTTATTGGCCAATTTTTATTTTTTATGAGGTTGTGAAGTACTAGTGTAGTTTAAAAACAAGGACTCTAATACATTAGCACATGTCATGCACTTGTCGATAGACCTCTTAACTGCTGCGCTCTCATCCAATGACTCCCTTTTCGCTGAGCTGTCCTAATTGTTTTTGGAATTTTGAGTACACTATCAAACCCCCACACCCCCTATTTCTTAAAAATCATGAACATTTTATGTTTCCCGAACATACTTTCAAAATGCCCCTTTTCTCAGAGGAGGGTGGCCGTGGCAATTGTTATTGGTTGCCGCGGGGAACTTGCTGGACGGTATCATTTTTGTAGCCGATCCCCTGGTTGCATCATGTCCTATACCGCCTCTGGTGTAAAGCCGTTGGGATTCATGGAAAAATACAACTTCCGGGATGATCACTAAAATTATTTTGTAATCGGTAAAAAATTATGATAATATATATAAAAAGTGGAAATACAAGTAAATCGTACCCTAAATTTGCGTTTTAGTAATCCCTCATCCCTAAATCTAGTGGATGCTATTTATCTTGTCCTATGCCGCCTGCCTTTTCTTTTGAAATTGGGAACGTACGTGCGTACACTTAGTGATGACACCGGGAAACAAACTTCAAACTCCCTGCAAATGGTGCCCATAAAATTTTAAACATATTCGTCATTCAAAATTTAAATCATCTGACATTAGGCTCATGTATGATGGTCGTGATGACTGTTTAATTTTTTCCAGTGACAAAAAAGCAAGGTAAAAGCCATTCACATTTTACTTCTTTAGATTACACCATTAGATTTCCAGGGGGGAGCAGGAAATATTTTGGGGAAAAAAAGGCAAAAGAACCCCCCCCCCTCCCTGAACATGGAATAGGCAGAAAAACTGTAATTTCCAGAAAAAAAAAAATCCGCTCCCGAAGGGGTGCAAAAAAAAATTTCAACCCCGAACTCAACTTCCTGCTCCCCCTGGAAATCTAATGGTGCACCCCCTCAGATACTGTGGTTGTTTACTGCACAGGGCACAACTTGACAACATGTGTTAAAATGAGTAAAAAATGTGATGGGGATCTTGCTTTAACAATAATAACATTGACTTTAAGGTTAGAAGTAATAAATGAAAGTACTCATTTTAGCAAGTTTGAATTGTACATGGTCCAAGTTAAAAATCATTATGGATTGAGGGCTTGGAGCTGATAAGGCCAGAGAATCATGTACCGCCCGGTACCCATCCATTTTTGATGGGTCAGATAATGAATTGTTAAGGAAAGGTGGGGTCAGGAGTGAAAAAAAAACCTTGTTCTGCTTGGTATTCGTTAGGATTGTGATGTGTTTACAATGCAGGTTGCAAGTCATAGACATACGAGCAGTGTGCAAACATTCCATGGGTCTTTCTGGTATAGATCAGTGGAACTCGGAATGCACCATTACAGCTGGAAGATGCAGAGTTCGTCATGTGAGTGCAAGAAAATCGTATTTGCAATAGCTGCCATTTGTCACAAATTGGGATTGTACACTTTAAAATCTCCAGTCTTGGGTCAGTGGTTCTTGAAATGGTTGTTCACGTGACAGTGTAACCTGAAGAACCATTTCAAGAACCACTGACATAAGACAGGAACATTTTGAGTTATTTTTCACATTCTCGTTACAAGGAGTAAAATAAATATAACTTCGGGCAGCCATTGCAGATACGACTTTCTTGCACTCAGATGCCGAGCTATTTTCAATAAAACAGAATAGAAATATCTTAGTGGCAGAAGCTGAGCAGTGTGTAAAATGTGTGATATCAAACCAAACATTGAATGTCATTATGGAACATGATTCATGTCCTCAGATATTTTAAAGTATACTTTAGCTTTTTGCCAAAACATGTCAGACTGACGGTGCCTTTTTAGTGCAAACTTATGCTATTTGGTCCATTAAGCCTGCCAGAAGGGTGATCATTAAGCGAATGTGCCTGCTGTCATACTTTGGAAATATGTTTTTTGCTGATCCATTTTTGTGTCAATTACCCGCCGGTTATTAAAAAAAGTCTGATACCAGGAAATCACCCATTTTTTTTAATTGATATTTTGTTTTAAAAGAGAATTATCCCAATGGGTACATCCAATTAATAAATGCAAATTTGATGTTTTTTTTTAATGAAATCCACTGATATTGCTCTTCCATTGATGCTCAGCATTTTTTCTGTAGCTCAGCAGGGAAAAATCACTCTGCTTTCATTTCACATACATTTCTGCCCCTTACTCCTTCTCTTCTCTACTTTTTCAAGTCCTGATCTGCATATCTCGTATTTTGCTAAATGTTGCCATATGAGTCCAAGAAAGTTGTATCCGCAATAGCTGCCTTTTTTCAGAAATTTACATTGCACACTGCGGAATGTCTATTTTTGGGACAGTGGTTCTTGAAATGGTTCTTCAGGTGATGGTGTTACCTGAAGACCCATTTTAAGAGCCTCTGACGTATGGGAGATAAATTTGAAGTAATTTTTTGTACTCTAATGACAAGGCATTATAGTGTAACATATGGCCACCATTGCAAATATGACTTTCCTGCACTCGCATGACAACTTGTCCTTCCTAATTTTTATCCCCCCTGGCTTTGCTTTAGCCGAGAAAATGATATATTATGATAGCGCATGGTGTTAGTGTTATATATTGACAGATAGATTTAATCAAATTAATAGTACATGAGCATCAAGTTGGGTATACTTGCAATTTTTTTGATGAAACGGGTAATTAAGAGGGTGTACTTTAAGAATCTGAATGATGCCTAAAATGCATGCTTGAGCAATTTTTGATATTGGTGTCATAAGCCTTTCCCCTTTTTACATGTCATGTTAACTCTTTCGCTCCGTAATTTCTTGTTCACAAAATGCTCTATTTGGACAGAAAGTTACTCGGAGCACCATAGGGTATTCACTTATGATCATTAGAGTGCTTGAAATATGAAGAATTCAAATATGCAATAATCTCTCTGTAGAAATTTGTGACTTTCCAACTATTTTGGTGGAGCACATCTCATACATATCAACCCCTGGCTTGAGAAAGGGAGGGAGTTATTAAAGATGGAATAATGTATTGTCAAGGAGGATGAATATAGGAGATGACACTTCGTTAAAATCGTGGCTCCAATTTTTTTTTTAATTTCTGCGTCCAAGGTGTTAGAAGAGGGTAGTATGATAAATTTGTGGTGGTTGTCTCCGCTCTTTATTTTTTTAAAATTTATTTTTGAAGATTATTTTTATTTCATAAATATGTAGACATCAATTTGATTTAATTTGAAAATTCCTTTGCAAACATTATGGCTTTGCCGGGACTCAAACCCCCACCAATATTGATTCACTCGGACGAAATCACAACAGCGCTACACTGGCGCTAACGATTGCGCCACTGAGGCAGATGCTATTCAAGGGTTGAATAATTACCTTTATACATACAATGTAGATGTAGACCTATTTATAATTTTTCAATCAATTGCTTTGGTTTTTATACAAAATTTTGTGAATTTTAGGCCTACCGCTATGTTTACATTGATTAAGAATTGATTTTGCGCACCGTTAAATATTCGGTAATACTGCCTTCAATGTCCCCGATGTAAATCTGGTACATTGGAGCCAGGTTGGAGCAACGGTTCAAGGATGGTTTCTTTAACCATTGGTTTTTCTCGCATCAAAATTACATGTAATGTAATGGTGCTGTAAAATGTCTGGAATGAAGTGTCAAGGGCCTGGTATTGTTGTCTGTGTGTTCTATTTTGATTAGGTTAATTTGTGTCTGCCTTAGGCCTAAAAAAAAAATTGTTTGATTGGCGTAACCCGACCTACCCTAATTTTACCACCGACCCTAGATATTTTTATTTTTTTGAGCATGGTAAAAAAACTCTAAATCCCAAATTTGATGGGAATCGATTCATGGGAGCCCAAGATATGGCTTGCAGGACATTCAAAATGACAAATAAAAGATGTGTTACAGAAAAAGTGAAGATGTTTTTGTATATGTGCCATATATTTTGTGTTCTTGTATGTGAAACATAGACTTAGAAAATAAAATAAAAATTATAAAAAAAAAAAAAAAATCCGACCTACCTACCCTATTTTTTTTTCTATGTTACGCCAATCAAACAATTATTTTTTTTTGGCCTTATGTTGAAACATGTATGCCCTACATTCATAGTATATTTTTTCCCAGTTATTTCAAAACATTTTTCATTATGTCGTCAAGTTTAAATTTGTCCTATAAAAATTAAAAATGCATTTGTTAAACTCAGATTTTTCTTTAGTCAATATTAGTGGAGCAGCCTATACATCCAACAATGCTACAAAAAATTAGCCATCAAAACCACTATAAATTATTTTAATAGTTATCATAATGTAATTGACCTACTAAAAGTGTGTGTGATTGATAACAGCATAAAACATAACAAAATCTATCTTTACAAACGTCTCTTGTTCCCGAGTGGGGCACTCTCACTTCGGAGCAGCATCAGGTGTCTCGCTTTGAAATTAGACCTACCATTATTTTCTTTAAATTATACTATGTTAGTATTGATACCGTTACCATTTCGTCATGATTATCCTGATTTTAGTTTCAATGTAGGTATACTTGCATGTATAACAACCCCATCCCAGTTGAATTGTCAGCAAAATCATTAATAGATATATAAAATTTTCGCAATCAAGCATTTTGTTGTAATGTTAAACTATGGGCAGCCATATATGTCAAATGGGTGTCAACAAGAGAAAGTTGTCTAAAAATTGATGAGGGTGTCTATTACAACAAAAAGGGTGTGTAAAACCCATAATGGTGTGTAAACCCAAAATTGATACGTAACCCAAAACGGTGTGTGGAATCAAGAATGGTGTCTGAAACCAACAACACCTATGACATTCCATTAGACTTGTTGCTGTGTGTGTTTGGTTCCGTTTTCATACGGCTCAGAAAGTTGGGTCGATCGGTCGGCGTTTACATTAATGGAAATACGTTGCTGGATCCATTCCTTCGGGATGATCTTTAAAACTTTTGATACTCCCTCGTACATTGCTGCCAGGGGAACAACAAAAGTGTATTTTCAAAATTAACTTAGAAAAGAGGTGAGACTTAAACTACACCAGGGTCATATGTTACATCTTAAATTAAGTTTATTTGTTTGCATTAATTTTGTATGCATCACAGCAATATTTAATGCTATCACCCACTGTAGGTTAATGTGCGCAGCATGACAAAACACTAACTCAGGTCACCTAAATACATTTTGCCTTGTATTGTGAACTGCCCTGTATGGATATTACTCGATCAAAATATATCGGTAAAAACAGATCACCCGGCAAATATGACCATGCAAATATCTTTTATAAGTATAAATTTCAGTTGTTGTTTTATCAATCAGAATTCTATTTTGGTTTTAATGGTCAATTTTGTCGAAAAATTGTGAATTCATGACATATCATCCTGGCGTACAATTCTATAGATCGGCTATAGATACACACCCCTACTTGTAAACGTGTAAATCGGTGATATCTGTACACACCTATCCAAACGGGGACATTTGAATGTGGTTACACACCGGCGAACTGGGGATACACAAAATACGAATGTGATTACACCCCTATCACCTGGGGATATCCCAATGCACCTTCAATCGGGGATATGCTTTTAAACGCATTTATGACATTTTCGATTTCATGGGGGTAATGAGAAAATGGGGATATCCCCAGTTGGCAGTGTGTCCACATTTCCCCTTAGCAGAATCAGATGTGTGTCCCCGATTTACACCTTTTACAAATACATTTACACACAGCACATTATGGGATCAAATTTCACTGCTGGCTTTGTCACGCTAGATCTTGCCCAGATATCTCGACTAACCCTTCCCCTTTGTCTATTAAATCCTCTGACCAATAAAAATCCAGTGACCAAATCAATTTAGTGACTAAGAAACGAGGTTGTGGCGCGCAGGGCCAGAACCAAGCCGATCAAGTCGACCATCAGGGAGGTATCCAGCTAATTACATGGCTGGTGGATTTTGTTCAGTGTTTGGCAAATGGTATTATGGCTCAGTCAGAGCTATGTCAAACATGCTCAGTGCGTACAATGATTATTGTTGATGTTCTTTATGAATGATTTTGGCACATATGGCAATATACTTTGTAGACAATGGACATAGAGTGAAATTTAGAATTTGTGTTTTTCAGCTAGGGTCATGTCTGCATACAACAGTTTTTCAAAGCCTAATTTAACCTTAAAGGGGCATAAGTATAGACAAAATTTATTTGTGGATGATTTACACTTCATATCATAGAAAATAACAGGCAATTACCAGGGCCCAATTTCATAAAACCATTCTAAATTAGCAAGTAACTAGGACTTAGCAACATTCTAAACGGCTAGTTTGTTGCTTGTTAGAAATCAACTAAATTTCATTTCATAAAACCATTCTATGAACAATTCTTACTAGTTGCTTGCTAGAAGCAAGAT
>JXSR01S074046.1:17680-44514 GCA_000969725.1 Ophiothrix spiculata | reverse complement strand
ATGACTTTGAATTCTCAAGTATTGAAAGGAATGTAATGGTGGACAATATTTAATTTGATCAAGTACAGTGTAAATTAAGTTGAGAGTGAATAAAAGATTTGTAGACTCTGATCTACTTGATCTCCCAGTCGCAAATAAATGCAAATATCATAAGTAGCATACTTTTAAAATTTTATTTTACCTCTCATCTTATTATGGACAATAATTTCATTAAGAGGAATCAAATTTCTAATTTACTATTGAATATTTTTCAACAATTTTAAGTTTGATGAAAATACAATAATTCTATTTTGTTGATATTTCTGCAAAATTTCATTCAAAAATGGTGTTAGCTAATGCTCCTATACTCTATCAATCTTCAAGTATGCAACAAGCAGCCGATTCACACACAAAAACCAATATAACCATACGAGGAAGTGAATTAGTCCATATTTTTGGAATCATATACATGTGCCAAATCTTGCTGAATATTCAAATGCTTTTATTTTCAATATTTGTCCATGTATAGCAACAAAATTAGCCCCATGTGATACCAAAATAATGAACAATTCACCTACAAAATGATTTATTCCAAGTGATTTGGTCGTAATCAATCTTAATCAATCATTACTAGTCTTTTACACGATACAAAACCACCAGTTTACAATGTTGTAGAATACAAGGGATATACTATGGATCTTGTAACAGAGTCTGATTGCTTGTTACATACTTCAAGGTTTATAGAGTATAGAGGGATAATATATACCTTAATGGTAGTTGCTCTGCCTAGAAAGCTAGTGGCCATGGGTTCAAATCCAAGCAAGATTGTTATTTCTTTCTTTTCTCTCCCTCCGTAGCTGCAGTATTCCTATGATGAAATCTCTGGCGTGTCTGGATCGGAGGAAGACCTCATCAGTAAATCCAAGAGAAGAGTCAAATTCAGCAACGATCCTATCAAGGTAGGTACAAACCTCGTTTACATGCAGAATTGGAATTGTTATTAGCACAATTTATTATGAATACACTTAATGCAAGTGTCACTTTTAGTCAATGAATGTGATGTAATCAAACAAGTTAGAATAGGGCCTTTGTTTCTAAGGCCCGGTGCAGACTCCTCTATCGTATAGAATATTTTGCTTAGAATATTCTATGCTGACGACAAAATGACGTGTTTTATTCGGTCACTACGTCATTTTGTCGTCAGCATAGAATATTCGAAGCAAAATATTCTATACGATAGTGGAGTCTGCACCGGGCCTTAGAGTAGCAGTGAATAATGCTATGAACACATAATGAACTAGGTGGACCAATCTGTCATTCACAGATTATTTCTCAAACCAGGCATAACCTTGTTGGTTCTGGTTCACAGATTTAGTGGTTTGCCCCTTATACTAGTTTGTTTCAACAAATAAACTTGTATACTGCCCTCACTGTTGCAAATGTTCATTATTTACTATTTCAGTTTCTTGTGTGGTGCACTTCAAATAATATTCTGATTAAATGAATTCCAATACAGAAAAAGAAATGTTATGATAAATTCAGTTAGACGGAACTCACAATTTGAATACGTATCTGAATTTGGATAAAGAAAGTTAACATGCCAATTGCTATGAGCGTTTTGCAAGCGCTGGTAACAAGCTTGTATTTGATGGTAATTACGCACTCCAAACAGCAGGCCCGTAGCCAGAGGGGGGGGGGGGGGGGGGGGGGGGGGGGAGGGGGGGTGGCCGCTAGTGTACGATGCGTAATTCTCCATTCCTTTATCTGATTATGTATTAGTTTTTGTCTCATATGCTAGTGTGTAGCGTTATAGCTTTATATCCTTGTACCTATATTTAGTTCGTCTATCTCCCAACTTTAAGCCAAATTATAGTTCTTTTTGAGCAATGTTGAGCTACCAAATATTTTGTGTAACAAGTCTTTGTTATCTTATAATCTAGTAATATAATTCCAATACATCTTCAAATCAATAACGGATAATTGGTGTTGTAAATCGCCAAACATTTTTATCAAATTTATGTTTGCTGATTTACACCACCAATTAATCCGTTATTGATTAGAAGATGCATTGGAATTATATACTAGATTATAATATAACAAAGCTAGACTTGTTACACAAAATATTTGGTAGCTCAAAAAAATATAATTTGGTCCTCTCTCTCAGGGTTATAGCCACAGTGGTCGGCAGTGGTTGGTATAGTAACCGGCACTAGCATAAAAAAAACCTGGTACCACTCAGCCAAATTTTGAGGTTGAATTACTACCACAAATTTGCTTCACAGCTCTTATTTTGAATATTTTACAGTTATTTTACTTTTGCTTTTTTTGGAACACTGTTAAAATATTTCTCTGCCTATTTACTGTAATGAAGATTGAAATGCACTCATTATTCAGTAATACAACTTGATGTTGGTTCTTAAGACTGATCCAAAAAAAATAAGAACCATAACAACATGTATGTTATACCGATCCTGATGAATCCCTGCGGGGGGTGGGGGGGGGAAGGGGGAGTGGTTCTTTAAAAATATTTGTACGGGGATGCTCAAAGTAGACGTCAGAATTTTGACTATCTCTATACCTCAAAAAGCATGATTTTGTGACCCATCTCTATACCATTTTTCTAGAAAAAGCATCCAATTTTGGGAAAATTTGGTGTTTTTTCGGCAAAATTTTTCTAAATACACCCAATTTTGCAATTGGGCGCATTAGGTCTGTGATGAAAACCCACCTACCAATATACCAAAAATTACGAAGATGCACCCCAAAACCTTTTGAGCACCCCTGTATACCATTTGTCCCCCCGGGATGAATCTATTCAATCATAGTACAACTTGATGTTTTGTGTCTGATCAAGATGCTGGAGATATCATTTGCTGCCCTCTTTTATGCATTTGATACCTATATAGTAAATTTGTATAGCACCCTCACTGTTGTATGTCAGCCCATGTGCACAATCATGTGTGTATGAGGGTGTCATATATAAACTAAAATATAACACACAGAACTTTGCTTGAGTCTTTTGGATGGGATCAGTTAAAACATTGTGAATTTGGTTCCTAATCAAAATATAGCTGATGTACGTACTTTTCTTTTATGTAATGTTATTAATTCAGTATAACTCCTTGCAATATTTTAATATAGAGGTGGTCAATATATTCCCATACTACAGTTGAGCGAAACACCTTTTTCAGTCCAGTGTATTTTCGGCCAGAGGCCAAAAAATGTATGTATGTTTTAATATTTTCAAACTACATAGTACAAATATGAAATCCTGCAAATTTCCAGATTATTGGAAAATCAGTAGTAATTAAAAATCGCATAACGTCATGTTTTACCTAACATGAAATCAGTGGCGACACTTGGTCAACCAGACTTACGCCCGAGGACCGATATAATACATTTTGGGAATTGTCAATCTGTCATTAAAAGTGAATGTCACTCATTTGCATTGACACAACATGACACACCTGCTGTTAGTGATTAGTGCAATTCAATTATCGAGCCTCATTTTTTACGCTGCTGTGGTTTTTGCAGTGATACGATAATGTTGCCTGCTAGACAAAAATCTTCCCCTATTTAAAAGCGTTGAGATTTCATTTCGGTCAGATTTCGGGTTTATTTCTAAGTTTATTAGAGTGTAACATATTCAATGTTGTTAAATCTGATGTTATTTTAAAGAAGACTTACTAGAGATTATAAATGTTCAAGAATAATTATTCAAATACCTTTAAATAATTGGAAAATAAATTTTTTCTGTCTAAAAAAAGGAAGTAATATCAAACTTAAAAGGTTCGCGCATCAAAATGACCGTATTTTGAAGAGGAATCTTAAAATGTCAACTTCAAATCATATAGGTAAGTCACGCCCTAGAAATCCCAACATTTTGTACCTTTCCATAAGAGTCATGATCGGCTAGATAGCAGTTATACCACGGGAAGATTATACGGCAATCGAACAACAGCAATACGCTCAGACCATGATGACTTGCAAAGACCCGGTATACAAGTTAGGAAGATACTAAACATTTTTCGTACACATGGTAGAGTCTGATGGGGGTAATGGGACTGAATGGTGGGTTTTGATTTTGTGTTGTAACACAAAAAGGATAACCTTCAGGCTCAGACGATAATTGAATTGATTTATTAATAAAGTGTGAACTATAAACAAAGTAATATATGTAGTATTTATTATATTTGTAAAATGCATTTACTTTGAGTTTACCATGATGAACATGGGTATATTTTTAATCCCCATTGCACAAATGGAACGGTCCCTGCGCATGCGCATATGACATTTTTATGGACTTGGTTTTTTCCTGAAAAAAAAGAAGAAGATAAATGGCCCTATTTTAAAAACTATTTGCTTTTTTTCATTTTTTCATCTTTATTTTAATGTATCATTTGTCACACGGGGTTGTATATTAGCCGTGTGTCGTCATCAATCACCAATAAGTGTCAAATGTGACTTCTGCTGTTTTTGACCCCAAATTATCAAAATATCCTGAATAATTGATTTTTTTGTTTTTTATTGTTGAGGTAGAACACCGGCTCTACAAAACATATCAAGGAAAATAAAGGTGTTTCACATTTGTTTTGCCACTTAAAATTACCCTTGGTAATTCGATTTTTACCGTTGGCGTGTTGACCATCTCTATTTAATATGAGATATTTTAGTCGTTACAGGAGTAAGTACAATTACTGTAGTTGTCTTTTTTTCTATTACCTTACTAGGGAGACTCCCCTGCTGTGCTGTGTTGTTTATTCACCCTACACCAATTGTATATCTGAAACACTTTCTCAAATAAAAAAAAGTGGGTCCATTTGTTGAAATTGAACAAATGACCTCAAATTCAAACTGATATTTTCAATACAAAATGTCACCCGGAACTTCTCTTGGGCTTAAGCTATTGTCAGGTACTAGTAGAAGAACATTTGAAAAAAATTCTTAGCTTGTTTGTCATTTTTGCACATTCTTAAATTCCTTATATTGTTATTTTCTCCAATTTAACCTAAATAGCGCCACTTTTTTCGGACAAAATCTTCAATGTGTCCGGAACTGTTTGACCCCATATGTGATCTTTGTGTCATTTTACTTTGGAAACAGAGTACAATTCGAATGTGTTAAGATAACAAACTAAATAGAAACTTTGGTTTTTGGCGTATAATATCAGTCAATTCTACATTACTTGCATAGCCCAAGTGATCATCCCTTAGACAAACATGTAAAATATATTAAGAAAAAAACATTGAGTTCCGTCAAATCTTGAAACCTGGAACACATCATAACATCAATTTGTTCAACCTGTTGGTGTTACACCTGAAAATGATGAACTTATAAAGCACATTGTATGGAATTGAATAGCATACTTGATAGGCAAAATCAAGTTGTGATTTCATACGAGATTTGGTTTCAAATTAAATCTATGTTATTTCAAAACAGTAATTGAAATAAGGTGTGCAATTGAAGATACAGTTTCATGTCAAATGATTATTTGAAAGTAATTTGAATCCATATTAAAATATACACACTCTGCTGCATAACAGATGGATCTGTTTCATATGGTATGCTTACATATGTAGAACCTCAAGAATATATATGTATTATGGATACTGAGTTTGAATCAAATATTGTGGCTTGTTTTATTTTTTATAAGCCTAGGGGGAGCATACAGATTTTTAAGGGGTTGCAGGATGCCAAAAAATGGTATAAGAAATGTATAAATAAATCCAATCTGGTGACGACATCTTCGATAGCTCACCATATCTCCCTGTACGTGAGAGCACTGTTGTTGATTCATTCCCAATCAAGATGATATTCAAATTAGCGTGTTATTCCCAACAACGTATTCACAGAAATGCGTTTAAGTGCCCTAGCTGTCAACCCTTTGTTTTGTAACTAAACAACAGATAAATAAATCCAAATCAAAGTGCTATGTTTTGCCACAAATGGTGGCAGCGGTGGGATTTTTGACATTTTTGAACCAATTTTTGACAATATCTCAAAAACTAAAAAAAAATAAAAAATAAAAATTTGTTCCTAGATATTGCTTGCTAGATTCTAAAATATAAAAATTTTGGGCCCAAAAATATTTTTTGGAACTTAAGGCCCAAATTACACATTTTGGTCTAAAAATGACCTATCCGTCATGTTCAGTAGGCAATATACATCAAAGACCCCTTCCCCCGACTTGCTTCTAAACATGTTCTTATATAAACCACAAAGATTGTTGTTACAGAAATCATATTTGGGAATACATGACCATTTTGATTTGATTCATATATGTGAAAAGTTGGTCAAATATTATGCTAACCTGGATAAATAAAAAGTATTTTTCATTACTTTGTCTGCCGCTTTACATTGCTTGAAAGAATTGTCAAGGTACTTTGGAAATTTGTCATGTTCAAAATACTTCTTCACACAAAATAGCTTCTTTTTGTTATAACGATGCTCTGTTGCTTATATCTTCAAAATACAAGCTTTGAAATGACAAATTACATATGGATGTAGCTCTATCTGGATACCCTGGTCACAAAACCTTGCGGCAGGTTACGATGTGTTTACGGCGTCAATTTAGCAGACGCTGATTGGCCACCGGCTGGTGTCCGACCGGTGTTCGGTGTCCGGTGTCCGTAAGCCGCAGAGACGCCTTATGCATGCCACTAGATTTTAATTCCGAATTAAAACCCTGCAGCTTGTATACAATGTCTTCAATCATGGTTGCTTAACCACTGGCGTCCGACGGGGCATGGCAAATGTTCATCGGTGTCATATCGATGTCATAACGGCAATGCGGCATTGCGGCTTACTACGGCTTATGTGACCAGGGTGTAACTGACAAACACAAATCTATTTTGCCAAATTTCCTTTGTTTTTCTACATATTTATGTCATGTTTTATCTAGGCTATGTGTTTCTGTGCAACTTTTCACTCAGTTTGCGATGGCATTTATATACAGAGACGGCAAAGCAAGCGTAGATATTGACATCAATGCATTGTAGCAAGCAATTGGCCTGCCAATCAGTGCTGTGCCATTCGGTGCTGTGCCATTCGGTGAAGCCAGCGTAGATATTGACATGAATGCATGGTAGCAAGCAAGTGGCCTGCCAATCAGTGTTGTGCCATTCTCTCAATTGTGTGCTGTAAATGAGGTCAAGTATCCCACAGCTACAAGTCTAGCTCCACGATGAAATTGACCATCTCACAACAATCATATCCTGCCAAAAGGCAAATTTGTCTTCTCTTCTACACTTCATTTCCACTTCATGTAGCCTTTTTGTATGTGATCATCCACCATGAATCTCTAACTGTGTTTATTGTAGATTTTAAAATTAGATACTTGTTTATACTACATCCAGAATTGAAACTTAATTACTCCTCCGTTCCCCTCACTTTTCCCTGACCCAGTTTGCCAACTAACAGTGATTTGAAAAATCAATACACCACATTGAGGAGTATTTGGTGAAAATGTTTGGTGATCTAGCACACCAAGCATCAGTTACTGATTAGAAGATGCATTGGAATTATATTACTAGATTATAAGATAACAGACTTGTTACACAAAATATTGGTAGCTCAAAAAGAACTATAATTTGATCCTTACTAAAGTAAATGAATGAAAATGAAATGTTTGACATCACATATTATGGAAATCTGCTAATTTGCATGAATTAATCAGCATATTCAATTAAGTGTAGAACTGTGCATACAGTCTCGAAGTTTTACGTGTCATCCGATTATCACCCAGACAACTGGTTCACGCTTACTAGTTTTGAACCATGATCAAAATGATCACCATGCAAATGTATTGCACAAATCGTTGTCAGGGGTTGTGCGTGAACCAGTTACTGGGGAAGTTATACTACGATACTGAATCCTGCCTGTGAGAGAGGCATTTGTCAATCATCTGTATTGATGAATGTCATTCCAGGCCAGGCAAGTAAAATAAGTTTCAATGTAGCAGTAAATATTTTCACCAACCATTTCACGAGGATGAGATTCAATTTCCTGTGTGTTTTTAGCCCTGAGGTTGTAGCCGTGTGTTTGATAAAACAACGATTGTCGCGGTGTACATTGTATTTCCTTTGGGCGATAGTTTCTTATGGTGTACATTATATTTTCCTTGGGGTTATCTGATATCATTCAATCTGCGCTAAAAGGCTGCTGAACTGGGGCAATGTCAGGTTTCCATATTAATATTGGTATTTTTGTCATTTGTACATTTTGAGATATTACAATTATTTAAAGGAAAATATTTAAACAAGGTATCTTAAATTAAAGACTTGTATAGTGATTGTTTGAGCTATCAATGATGGCAAAGGTAATTGAGTAATTGTGATGAATACTTCTACATTTTGAGCATGGACTTTTGGGATAGGTGTATTACAGTATTTCTTTAAAGTCAGGGCACCTCTTGCATAATGACTAAGGTAGAGCATATTTTTGATTAGATAAAGGACAAGGATCCTCTCAGCAATCAGTGCAATCCCTGCATGTATTGCAGTTGATCTGAAGAATATTTTGTAGGCTTATGTATTTACTGTGTGGCAAATAATTTGATTAGTTCCGGGGATTAGTTGTACAGCAAAGATCATTGGTACCCTATTCACTCGTCTAATTCAACTATTTTCCATCTGACAATCGCCTTAAAATTAACAAAATCCCCGTTTCCAAAAGTTTGACAAATAGTCATACTCTATTACCAACACTTCATTAAAATTATTTGAACAATTTTTGGCAAGCTAGTATGAAAGCGCTCAACTGTAACGTGATCTAAATTCAGAAAATGAGTAGTTGAATTGGACGAGTGGATACGGTATATTATCACCAAAAGCTGTTAACAGTATGAGCATGAAAGGGTTTTATTTGGCTTAGAGGATTTGAAAAGAATTGATAATGTGAATCAATGTAACATGATTCAATAGGCCAAATGAAAACTTTAATGGGTTATGTGTTTTTTTTTCTTAACTCTTTCATAATCATGAAAATGTAACCGCACAATAATAAGATGGACGTTTTAATGTACAAACCATAGTTCGTTTTGAATTAGTGTTTGCAATAGACCAGTAGTAATCAATAATTGATAACAAACATGTTCAAAGCTTTTGCCCCGTCCAGTCAGATAACGAAAACCATAATGTTTTGCTCTTATGGCCTTTCTCCACCCTTCAATTCTATTGGTTGTATGAATGTAAATCCTCTTACCTCTTATCATGAATGGAAAGACCGAAAACTTGTAATGAGGTGTCCTGACTTACAAAATCTACTGTAAGTATGTGTTGGATTCAATGTGATTATAGCCGTGTTTTCACGAAGGTTTTTGCTTGGTTTAGAAGACTCGCGTCTAAAGTTAAACCAACCGCTAAGCCAGAGTGTCTGTCTTCACTGTGAATTTAGACTCTAGTCTAGCGAAAGAGGTCAAAGAACTTTCGCTAAGCTAGAGTCTAAATCTTACCGTAAAATGAGCCATATGAAATCGGAAAACGTAAACAAAGATGGCGAGGCTTTGCACATGAAGACCGATCTGTGCAGAATTTTGTCATTATTATTGCCGTAAAGTTCTTGTTAGACAGTTCAAGTAATATACTCCAGCTTTCTAGTCTCCCACTAAATTTATCACTTGAAAAAAAGACGGTATATATAGGCCTAAGCCATGAAAGGAACAGCCCTGGAGAAAATCGGGTATAATTCTAGTACAAGATTGAAATGTGCACATTTGGAACATCATTCAAGTACAATTTCAGTAAAATTCTAGTACAAAAAATTGCACTACAATTGAACTAAAGTGTACTCGAATGATGTTCCAAATGTGCATTCCGTACTTGATTTCTACCAGTGAGAATTGCTCGTTTCATATCTTATATATTTGCCACAGAAATACAGTGCTAAACTGCTATATGGAAGTAAATGCATTATGTGCCGACAGGGAATGGCGTGTGCAATCGCCGATTTCGCCGAAGGTCACATCATTGACTCTCGGTTAAGATAAAAGATCGCATCTTCATGGCGTTTTGACTCTCGGTTAAGACTCTCGGCTAAGCAAGATTAGGTTAGCCGAAAGATAACCGCTAGAAAGTCTTACGGTTAAAATTCACTATTTAGACTAGAGGCTAAAGAAATGAGTTGCATCCTGACGGCGCTTAGCCGAGAATTTAGACTAGAGGCTAGCGAATTTGGCGTTAACCGAGAGTCAGTGGGAACGCGCCTACTGGTGGGTTTGTTTAGCATGCTAGCTCTGTTTACAATGTGCAGTTCAAACAGCCTTCAAGCCATACTAACTCCATTATTCTGACTTTGTGTGTGCCCAGGTTCCTATGCGGTTATCTTTCAGAAAGTTATGCTTTGATAGTTTGACCTTATCCTTAACTTCATTCCTACAGCATGAATTTGTTTATCCAATCAGAAAACTTGTAAGAAGCTTGGCTATTGCAATGTGCAAGCTGTAACAGTTTTCAAAGCCTTGTTTCTATTGGCAGTTATCTGATCCAAGGAGTATCATCATCAGATTATTGTCAGTACTCAAAAGGTTAGGCCATGTTTGCTACAGAGTCAAACATTGGCTGTATACTCAACATTTGATGCGCTAACAGTAAAAGACACTACCGCATGTTCCAATAGAGCCAGAAACGTGTCTGATAGACATTTATTTTTACCTGGAGTATTAGAAATCATTTCAATGGAATGGATGTTTTGGATTGAAACATGTCATCTTTTATTTTTTTTTAGACTCCACCCCATTACATCAATGAAATGTCGATTTGTTGTGATGATTGTCAACACTCTCATCACTTGCCCATACTAAATGCTTGTCCTGAAAAGAAATGACTTGGGAATAGTAATTCATTTTGATATCACACAATGCAGTCATTTATTTTAATTTCACACAAGATAATGTGTCACATTTTCTAAATGACAGTAGGCACTTCAATCACCTGTGACGTAATGGGTGAATGAAATCACTACACAGAACTTGTGTGCGTGTGTTCAACAGGTGAATATTTTTTTATTTTACAAAAAAACATTATTTTCAAGCTCTGCCTCCATGGATCTTCTCGTTCTGCGATGATCATTTCAGAAAGCAAGTGAAAATTCAGCGATCACTGCACAGCCCATAGAAATTCAACGACAAATATCTCCCTTGTCTTAAGGCACCATTTTCGGTGTGATCGGAAAACACAAGGTTCTACGGGTGTTGACGGAAAATGCAAATCGGTGCGCTGTGATAGATCAATCGCGTTCGAGATACAGTTAATCCGAAAGTTGAAGAGTTGAGCTGCCGCTTGGTGTTTGTTACTTAAGATGTTCTTAGCTTTCTAATGACATAATTTACTTGGATTTGAGTTCCAGGAAGTCAGTCTTCATATTTGTAAAAAAGTGTGAGATACAGTGAACACACAAAATTAAATTTCTGGATATTTTCTTTTTTAATTTGGAGATCAAAATCAATCTGCAGGATGGTACAAGTGGTCAATGTGCCATCAAAACAGCATTTCCTCAAATTATTGCTCGCGAGCAGGCGCACGAGCTATATAGTGTTTACCTCTGAGATGTCAATGGGGAAATTTCGGATTTGAAAGAAAGCCTGAAAATATTTAATACCGACTGTATTGATCTCAGTAGCAATAGGAATATTCAAAGTATGACAACCTGTAATAAAGAAAATATAAAATTTGAGTTCTGTCTTCAAAATTGTGTACAGGATTGAGTACAAAGTGGTTTCATTTTCTAGGTAGAGGCTGACATTGCACATGCGTAATCTTGAAAATGCGATCCCTTACCTAATACCTACCCCACTGAGCTATATACCTGGAGGGGAGAAACTCTGCATACATTACAATGCATGTACGTGTACGGGACGGTTCGCAAACACTTGTATAGTATAAAAAAGGCTAAAATACAACTCAGTTTTAATATAACAGCTATTGCAGCATCATTTCCTCACTAGTAACACCTCTTACAATCTCATTGCACGAACCACATTGGTGTTTAGCACCAAATTGTGCCTTGTTAGTTGTAGCTGACAAAACTCAAGATGTAAGTTATAAAAAAAAAAAAAATTCCATCAAAAATCTTCATTGATCACCTTGGAGTGCAGGGTTTTCCTTCTATGATAGATTGTCATGATAATGTGAATGCCAAGCTAATTGGGCTAGTCCTCCAAACATGCATGTATCCTCTTTACTTTGGGACTGCGACAATTTCTCTATACTTCAATCTCAAGTGGCGGTAATGCAATGGTTGAGTAGAGGCTAAAAACCTCTTGAAAACATGGAGAAAATCAGAAGTATCTGTCAAATACTTTGTACAAAATGAATGAGCTTCAATAGATGATAGTTTGATTGTAAGACTTCAATCTGCAGGATGGAACAAATGGTCAACACAGCATTTCCTCACATAGCTGTTAAAACTCAAGATATAAGTTATAAAAAGAATGTATATGAATTTAATTTCCATCAAAATCGTCATTGATCACCTTGGAGTGCAGAGTTTCTTTCCATGATAGATTAGCTAGGTTGCGCAAACTGTCGTTCGGTCAAACTGAACGGAAAATAGCCTCATATTAATCTTTTGTTATTCATGAATATTCGCATGGGTAACTCATGAATAACAAAAGAATTTACATTCGGTTTGACCGAACGACAGTTTGCGCAACCTAGCTATTGTCATGATAATGTGAATGCCAAGCTAATTGGGCTAGTCCTCCAAACATGCATGTATCCTCTTTACTTTGGAACTGCGACAATTGCTCAATACTTCAATCTCAAGTGGCAGTAATGCAATGGTCAAGTAGAAGCTAACATGCTCTTGAAAACATGGAAATATCTGTCAAATACTTTGCACAAAATGAATGAGTCAGAGCTTCAATAGATGATGCTATGATGACGAGACTTCAAAATGTTGAAAACTGAAACAATGTATAGCTGTAACATATGACCTTTCCACATGAAGTTCTTCAACATCTCAGAATACAAAGCAAACAAATTCTGGAGCCAACCATACAAATATTTCAGCCTTATTGGAGATTTACCTAAATGGTGTGGTTGATTGCATCTTTCTTGAAATAAGTTCATCAGTAGTTCAGTAGCTTGATGTTTCATACAGATTAACATAATTCAAATCCAAATGAACTTCATTTCCGTACACTAGAAAAATAAAGAATATGCAATGTAACACAGACAGAAGGCCATTAAGACCAGTTCATGTTAATGGCTAAACAGAATAACTAATTCCACAGTTATTGGCCCGCAAGTTCTAATCATTTTATCAGTAAAACTCTTTTATTTCTTGTTGGATTAAAATTGTAGCGGTTTCTTGTGTAAAAGTCATGGATATCAGAACATTTTGTATCAAAACAATCAGGTAGCATGTTTTAAGAAAGAATTTGTAAACTGTGGCGCACTCATCAATTTGTCACTTAGAGCTATGTTGATTGGCACTTTGACTCCCTCTTTAAAACGAAGAAATCTTTAGAAACACACAGAAAAAATATGCATGTGGTGTTTTACACAAAAAAAGATACCAGGACCTCTCCATTATGTCTTGCTTCCAGTGGGAATTTTTGTACATCTTTAGTGATGACACGTAGCACATTTGGCGGACCTCATCCAAATTTTGCATTTCAGACATGTTTTATCACTAAGGCCATTCATGACAACCTGTACAAACTATTCCATTGGAAGCAAGGCATGATGGGAAGGTCCTGATATTTTTTTGTTTTACCCGACCATTTTTACATTTGTGTGGTGCATTGAAAGTGGTAATAATACATATTAAAGCAACTTCAAACTTATGCATACATGTCATATATTTTTAAAGTATCTAGACTCAATTTCACTGTAATTTATGGCACGAATACAGCATTAGTCTTTCTAAAAGTTGGCTTTTTCACTGTACCAAAGAAGCATTATATTAGCATGATAAGTGTTACACAATGAATGAGTTGACTGTTTTGCTGCACTGCATAATCCAATATTGTAGTTTGCCATTTCTTTTTGCTACATTCACCCAATGTAAAACATGCTCAATGACCCAGTTTTGTTTCACAAGCTGGACATCAAAGTGAAAAGATATACTTTATCCTGCTATTCCCACGAGTGTTACTGAAATTACAAACAGTGTTCAAACTATATTAACCTAATTGTTACATATACTACTGGTTGCTTCAGCTTGAAACTCTACTAATGACACAGACTGGAGTTGGACTCAAAACAATTGTCATAGCTAAAATAAATGCTGACTTTGACTGATTAATACACGCAGACCAAACCCCTCCATCTATTTTCAGGAAAAAACCACTTAAAATTGAATTAATTGGTTTTTTAATATCTGCATATTGGAATTGATTTTGGGATTGCTTTATTTGTTTTGGGCAAGTGAGTGCTTATTTTGAATTGCAGCCTTTCCATATACATTTGTACATAAATAGCCTGTTATCAAGCATGTTTTGTAAGCTTAACCTCAACTGATGGACTTGTGCTTGTGCAAAAGAGTAAAAGGTTTAACTTTATTTCAAATTTTTCAAAGTGATGGGATATAAAGTACCACCAAAAAGTAACGCGACATAGTTTGGTACCCATTTTTACTTAAATTGGTTTAACCCAAGTACAAAAACGAGACACAGTAAGGAAAATGATTCATTCCCCTGCATGTAGATGCCTCATTGACCCCAATCCAGTCAATAATAGCGGCATGGCTGCATTCCAAAGAACGAAAACATGTGATTCAAAAGTTGCAGCAATCGCATTCATCTTTGTAATAAGTGGCATTGGTACAAGGTCATTTATGGCGGGATTTTTGAAAAGATTATTTTACCACGAGGAGCATATGTTGTATCATCCAATTGTTCCGATTCAAGAGATTCTAAGACCACATGTTGTACCTTACGCCGATAGGCAACAACTTCATCTTAATGGATGACAACGCGACTGCGCACAGGGCACACACAACAACCAGATTTCTGGAGAATGGGGGTATTGAGCACCTCACTCCCTGGCCTTCTAAGAGTCCAGATCTGAACCCTATAAAACACTTATGGGCTCATCTTAAGTACAGAGTTAACAGGAAACTCAGACCAACAACAACACTGAATGGACTTAGACGCATTCTTCTGAGAGAGTGGCCCGCCATTGACCAGAACCGCATATAGCGTTTGATCCACAGTATGAGGAGGCGTTGCATGGCCGTTGTAAATAAAAGAGGTGGACATACAAAATATTGAATAGCTGACAATAAACATGCATAAAAACATGATTAGTAAAAGAAATAAAAAAGTTGAAAAAGAAGGTTGGTCATCTGTGAACATCGTATTGTCTTAAATTGCAACATTTTAAAATCAGAAGGACATTTTTGAAAGGGTGGTCTGTCTGACATATTGATTGAAGTAGGGCAAATTTGGTATCAAAATTTAGGAAAATAAATCAGCTTTCTTACTGTATCATGTTTTTGTACATCCGAATTTCCATTTTCAGTTTCGTCAAGTACCAAACGATGTCGCGTTTCTTTTTGGTGGTACTTTAGGTTCCTCCAAGAGAAGATATCATGTGTATCCCATCATGCATTGCTTCCTATGGGAAATTTTGTACAGGAAGTTATGTGAGTAGTTAGTGATGAAACATGACCAAAATGCAAGATTACAACAATTTACTATGATTTATGAGAATTTTATTACTAACTACTCACATGATTTCCCATACAAAAATCCGACAGGAAGCAATGCATGATGGGATACACACAGTACCTTCTCTAGGTTCGTCCATTCCTGCATGTATCTCCTTGCCTGTGTAACTAAGACAAGAGCTCGATACTTTAACCTCAAGTGGCAGTAATGCAATGGTTGAGTAGAGGCTAAAATCCTCTTGAAAACATGGAGAAAATGCAGAAATGTCTGTCAAAAATACAACACAAAATTAATGAGTTAGTGCTTCAGATTGACAATTTAATGATACAATTTGAAGTGTTTTAAATTGAAGGCATAGTTTAGTTCATAATAACCTTGGTTCATAACACATTTAATTTTCAAAACATCAATAGCCTAGCATCTTAAAATGTAGGGCAATCAAAAGCTCAAACATACTATCAAAATGTTCAGAAAGTTTTTTCATATTGTGCGTTTACATAAACTAATACAGGTTTCTCTTCTTAGTTTTTTTCCCAAAATATTCTACTTAATAGTGCTATGGCTGGAGATATATGGAAATATTCCGTTTTTATCACCAAATATACCATTGGCACCAACAATGCTATGTATCAGAAGGTATAGGCAAAAGGAAAACACCCTTGAGATACCAGTAACTAAGCTTTTTTGTATAATATAAGCAATTCAAGCAAGTAGGTTTGTATATACAATATAAGCAATTCAAGCAAGTAGATTTGCTTTTACTTCAATTCCTCAGCCAGTGAGAACTCGTTTAATTCATAGCTATACGATGCCCAGCAACGTCTTACTTAAGTATTACTTAGAGCCATGTGCATCATCCAAGTTAATGGGGAACTCAAACATATCAAATGAATAGAAAACATGTCACAGTTTTGCATAGATCACTGTCAGTGTGGGCTGTTTGATCTCCACTAGGAATAACCAAGTGAACTCTGTTTGCAATACTTCAATGTTGACACAGTTAATGTAACTACATTCTGTTGCAAGGTGATATACCATGTGACTAGCATGTGATTAGCATGAGACTAGCATGTGAGTAGCATGAGACTAGCATGTGAGTAGCATGAGACTAGCTTATGATTAGCATAATACTTTTATACAATAAGCATTAGATTATAAGTGATTAGTATGAGACTAACATTTGATTAGGATAAAACTAAAATAAAACTAACTAAAAATGCACTCCCGGTCAACAGTGTTTGCGCATACTTAAGAATGGGCAAAAACCTAATTATTATATCAAACGCACCAGACTCTTAACAAATTAATATTTTTCATAGTTATCATATGTATCCAATATAAATAAATCAATGTTTCCTCTTTTATTTGATCTCCCATAACCATTAAAATGGCCAATTTCATCACATACAAATACACCACATGCTGTTATTGATATGTACCTGTGAAATTTAATATTCCCGTTGCTCATTTTTACCGTGTAACCGTAAAGGACATTGTCAGATTATGAGCTTTCAAACAAATGCGCAATTATATATTTAAACTCCATTTTTTGAACGTGAAGAAGTAAGTATACAGTACGTTTAAAGGTGCAATTCATGATTTTAATGTGGCCTCTTTTCTAGCTAAATAAAAAGAAGATTACAACATAAATATATACTGAAAATTTCACTTGATTCTGACCATTCGTTTCCAAGTTACAAGCTTTTTAGCATTTTGAAAATCCCCATAGACTACTGTGTTGTAATTACTGTCGGGGCCCCGACAATAATTAGAAAATGACACATTTTCTCACTTTTCTCAAAAATGCAAGCACATATGAAAGAATGGTTTGGGGATCGTAACATATACCACTTGAGGATTCTTATAAGCTAAAAAACTCAATTTTGATAGAGGTGACCTTGAGGGTGAAAAGTGGATCATGAATTGCCCCTTTAACTCGACATATTTTAAATGCACTAAATACAATTCCTGTTGATTTCTTTTGAACTATAACAAATATAAAATCCGTAAAAAAATAATGTAAATAATGAATGGTTTTCATGATATGGCTGGTTTTGTGTGCAAACACTTTTGACCGGGAGTGTAGCATCTTACTTTCATGAGGTAAACTATTGATGACAAATGGATAAACTTTCATTTTAATCATTCAATATAAATTTAAACCTATAATATTGCAGACACCATACTTAATGATGCTTAAGCTCCACTAAGATACTTTAAGCTTCACTTTTCTTGAACAAGTAATGTTACTCCTTTATATTATAACCTCTGGTTAATTCAGCCTGCTCGCAGTGGCAGAACTCAGAGTCTTATATTTCAAATTTAATCCATTTGATATTCATACTGGAAAGCTGTTAAATTGGAAATCCCTTTTGTATTAACTTTACATATATTTGTAATTGCGTTTACTAATTAAGACAATTTGTGGCAGTATTATTCTACCATATTTACAAATAAATTTGTGTTTGTGTTAAAGATTGATATTTCTACTCATTTCTCAATAATACTGACTTACAAATTGTCCTTGTTTCGGCTGATTTTCATTTCTCTCTTTTTATCATTGAATTTACATAATTTATTTTCAACCCAGGTTTAGTTGTTTTTACCAAAGTTTTCCTCTCGCTTCATCACCAGTTCAGTTTTAGGTCTTCTTGTAATACGTAGAAGGTATATTATACTGAGCTTGCGAAAGAACATTACCATTTCTATTGTAACATGTACTTTGTTTTAACGTTTTAGAAAATCAAAGTAAGCATATCCTTGATACCAAAGACAGCAGCGTTATTCAAACCCTATAAATGTATTCAGAAATGGTTATTCTGTCTATTGTGTATTTGGAAAACACTTTGGTCACATTAAAGTACTAGTTATTTTATAACATTAGTCACTTTGTCTGATTGAAATCGATATGCTTTGCCTAAAATGGGTCACTCTGCAGACAAATGTAGTCATTTACTTTTGTATTTAATGGATGAAAGTTGCAGAACGGGGGATGTACTGAAAAAGGTAAGAGCTGAGTGATATTTTTGATTACACCTTATATATAAAAATCTAATTGCTATCCGCTGAAAACAAGAATTGGTATTGCCAATGTTTAAGGGATTATACTGAGTATAGTCTCAGAAATATTCCGTCAATTAAGGCTTGTTGACTTGTTTTAAAGTTAACTTTCTGTGTTAAATTGAATTCTGCAAGTGGTTTCTGTCTGTTTGATGTAATTTTTGAATCACAACTTGCTATTACTCTAGAACTAGATAAAAATATTACTTATGCCGTGACATGGAATTGTTATTCCAGATTTGATCTCCCGTTAGTCTCTCAAAGTTTGTCATTTCATTGCAATGGAGAAACATTATGTTATCCTTTCTCAATGACCCTGCTTACGCATTTTTGTAAGATTTTTTTAATAATTCATACTATCTAAAAATGTAGCTTCTGGACCAAACAATGACACTCTCAAATCGTGTGGCTACAAAGAGGCAATCAAGTTTAACAAAGCGAACAAATCAAAGAAAAGCAGAAAACAGACTAGGAAAATCTTGTGGTTCAACCCACCCCATAGTAAATCTGTAAAAACTAATCTGGCAGGCCAATTCTTAAAACTAATAGACAAGCACTTTCCAAAAAGCAAACAACTAAGCAAGCTACTTAACAATGTCAAAGTCAGAAAAGGTTCATTCAGAGTCTGTCGATATGCATCGCATGACGCCCATCGACGCGTAGTCTTTAACATGCGCTATTCCTTGTGCATAGCGCGTGTAAAGACTGCGTATCGATGCATATCAACAAGACTCTGAATAAACCATTACTCTTGCATGAGGAACATGAGTTCCATAATTAATTCCCACAACCGGAAAATAACAAAAAATGCCAGCAAGAAACCAAAAAGAAACTGCAATTGTAGAAATAAAGCTAAATGACCTCTTCAAGGGGATGCTTGTCTAGAGCAGTAGTATATAGAGCCACAATCAAATCTGATATAAATGAGAAATCTCAAAAGAAAAATACCTCTTGAGATACCAGTAACTAAGCTTTTTTGTAAAATTTAAGCAATTCAAGCAAGTAGATTTACTTTTACTTCATTCCTCAGCCAGTGAGAACTCATTTAATTCATATGCCCAGCAACGTCTTACTTAGAGCCATGTGCATCATCCAAGTTAATGGGGAATTCAAACATATCAAATGAATAGAAAACATGTCACAGTTTTGTATAGATCACTGTCAATGTGTGGGCTGTTTGATCTCCACTAGGAATAAGTAAGTGAATGCTTTACATGTTGACACAGTTAATGTAAACTACTTTCATTTGCGAGGTGGATTAGCATGAGACTAGCATGTGATAAGCATGGGTCTGGCAAATGATTAGCATGAATGAAACTTCCAATTGATTATCATGAAATGTACAAGTGATAAACATGAGACTTGAAAGTTATTAGAATGAAACTTTCATTTAATTAACAACCTGTAAACAGTATCTTACATTTATGTTGCTTGCAAGTTATTAGGACAGCATTCAAGCTTTGACTTAAGTTTGGCGGACATGGGTGTGAAAAAAATATTTGGAAGTGAAAACAGTAATTTTTTTTGATTATTTGGATGTTTGTAGGGGTAAAACATCCTGTATTTTCAGATTTTGGTACTTAAAACCTCATATTTTGTACAGATTTTGTGTAAAAACTGATTTTTGGTCCGATTTTGGCCAAAAATGGCCGTTTTGGGGTGACAAAAAGTTGGACTCCCTAATTTTTAGTGACTCTACATACATAAAAACTATCAAATATTACCTAGTTTGTTATTCTAATTGTATTACAAGGGTACTCTTTTAAAGCAATGAATGGGATAAATCTCTTTCTATATTTTTGTAACAGTGTTAGCAAGTCAGGAGTTGGGGTGACAATTGATTCTGCAAAAAACGTAATTTTCGCAAAATTTTGTAAAGTGCCATAACTTGACAACGGAAAGGGCTATTTTGATGCTTTTTGTGTCATTTGACTCAGAATTTAATTAGCTAAACAGTGATGTAAAATTTTAACACAAACTTTCTATTTTCACCTAAAATGTAAGTCGGAGCTTGAACAGTGTCTTATATGTTTAAGGAAATTAATGTCTTTTTATTTCACATACCCAATATTAAAATAAGTCTGTAGTATTATGTACGCTAGGCTTTTTGAAGCTTAAACATTTTTCAAGAGAGATAAATTCAACATAAATCTATTTTGAGAAAAGAATGTTTCTTCTTCATATTGCCTTTAGGTAGCACAGCCTGCTTATGACAGACCTCAGGTCTTACCTTAAATCCATTTTATATTCATGCTGAAAAGCTCGTGGGACACAAAACGGAAATCTCGATCACACTTATGCATTAACTTGCACATATTCTCAATTGCGTTTATTGAGTAGGGCAATTTGAGGATTTATTATTCTTGTATTTTTCTAGTAAAGATGTTTTTCATGTTGAGTTTTTTTTTCTCTTTTCTGGTCAATATCAGATCAATTTTTCTTGTTAAAGATGCCAATTTTTTGAAGAATACTATATATGATTTTGATCACAAATGAATTTGAGTAAAAACAGTGTAAAATGAAGGAAAATTACTATCTAAGAGTAGTTACGAGTGTATTTTGGCAAAAAAATTATTTTGCCCCAAAAGGGCATGCATTGCACATACATGCTTTCCTTTTAGTCCAAGAGTATTAGTTTTAACCTGAACATTTTTGGTAACAAGCTAATTTTTTTCAGAATAGGTCCAGAAATATGTGTAGAATCACTGATAAAAAGGCCCCAGAAGTCCCCTGATGGCATTCTCTGAAATTCAAGATGGTGTCCAAAATGCAAATTTGTGATAAAAGAAATTGAACACAATAAAAGGTTATTCAGTCCAGTGTTGTACTTGCATGTTGTATGTATATATGTGATGGCTCACCCCAAAAGGGGGACTTTGAAGATGATATCAATTTTGATTTTTTTTCATTTAATCTGTTGCAACATTTTCTAAGCTTTAAAATGACACCTTACTTGTTGAAATTGATCAAGGCGATCACATTTTACAACAGAAAGTCTGCTGGAAATTCTTATTAATCTCTTTATTTTTTGCTGACTATTTTCACCTGTATCTTGAAAAGTGTTCTGTCGCTAAATCCCCCTTTTCAGGGTGAGTCATCACATATACTATACCATACACTAACTGTAATCATGGTGATATGAATTCAACTCCAAACTTTATTGTTTCATTATTATACCAATAACAAAATAACAACTATCCATATCCCAAGACAGGCTCAGTACAGGTAGATTATGAGTTCAATGAAGACAGTGATAGAAAAAGCAGGCTAAAAGCGAGTTAACCTCCACAAAGATGTAGTCCCAGTTGTGAGTTGTATTCTACATCAAGCCATCATGGTGAGCTACACTGCAAGACTCGGTGGCGAGTGATATTTTTGTGTTAAGTTGTCAAAAAGCGAGTTATTACAGGTTCCTATGTTAATAACTTACCATTAATGTACATAAGAATATCCGTTTCCACTGGACTTTGCTGTAACTAAACCATGACGACAACATGCTTTTTCAATAACCGTCTTTTTTTAACTCGCCAAAATTCGATCTTCTCTTAAGACATGTGACTAATATTGGTTTATATTTCCCAATGCAGTTATGATTCCTCAGGCCTTAGCTTTGTATTAATTCTCATACCAATTCCCAAAGCTAATAAAGACAAACTGAGAATCGCCTGGAATCATGACACAGTTTAATTTGAATTATTACACAGACAGTTCAATATTATGGGCATATTTTCTTTCCATTCACATGACTGTATGACTGTGCATATTAGGTGATAATTTACATCCAGAGTCTGCATTTATTTTGCATTTTAGCCTCAGACAGGCCCTGCTTAGGGGGGGGGGGACACCCAACTTTGGTTTTGGTAGGGGTGTGCGGCCCCGATATCCGAAACCCAAGGCTAGGGAACGGAAGATTGGCTCTGAAAAGGGTCTAGAGAACTGAAGTGACCCAAAAATGACCTTTGAAAACTAATTTTTTGGGGTAAATTTGGGTTCAAAAAGCAAAAATTTTCCCATTTTTTCTTGAAATGGGGGTCTTGGGAACTAAATTCCAAAAAAAGAGGCCAGGGAATTGGAAGGTTTTAAAAATTGGGCTTGTGAACTAAGGATTGCGCTTGAAATGGGGGTCTAGGGAGCGGCACCTAAGGCGTGAAAAGGGGGTCTTGAGGGCCTCACATACCCGTATCACCTTTCTAGGTCAGTGCCCCCTCGGGAGGCCCTGTAGTCTTGGGATGAGAGTTCATTGCAGTTGTTCCTATCCTAGTTCTTACATCCATTTACAACAAAAGGAAGTTAAGAAATAATGTCTAGAAATATATCTTTTGAGGGTAGGTAGAGACATCAATTGGTGTGAAAATCAAAATATTGTGATGAGAAAACATCCTTGCCCCCTAGACTAGGTCATTAAGAAATGGAAGAGTTTTCAAGCACGGTTTATTTTTTGCATTAATGTCACTTTATAATGCTTGACAGCGCATATGATATTGATGATATATTTTAAAACCCACTGGGTGAATGAATATATCAAAAACAAATCCTATCTATGATACATCTTTGGTTGTATGTACATGAGGTTTTCGCTTGCACAAGCACCAACAATTTGTCTCATATTTCTAGTTTTGCTTAATTGTGTTCTATATCAATATCAGATAATTTCTTAAATGAATGACCCTGGGTGAATGACTAGGCTGAGAAAAAATTTCATCTTTCAAAATTGGTAGTTTTCATTACCAAAAATGTATATTAGAATCTTGTAACATTGGTGTCGGCGGGAGTTTGAACTTAAATGTTGTATTTTCTTCAAAATTGGTGTAAAGAACTGAACCATACTGAATATGGGGATCTAATGAGCAGCCTGGAGGCCTGAAAAGGGGGTCTTGACCGCTGGACATAGGTGCCCTACTCATATGTGCGAGTGAGCCCCCTGGAGAAAATGCTTCTCGACTACAGCCTTAGAATCTTGACAAAAATCACTGCCATGCTTTTGTATAAAACTCAAAAGTTAAGGTATCTACTTTTGGATATATGGCACTTACATCCTGTTACACCAGACCAAATTGATAACTGGCATCAATTTAAGCAACATTTCTATTTGTGAAGAAAATGAGATCAAATGCTGACCCATAGGGAAGGGTGTGTTTTCATATGATGGATGCTCAATGATTTTTACCACAAAGTCATTTCGTCATGTAAGTGCAAGAAAGTCGTATCTGCAATGGCTGCCCTAAGTTATATTTATTTTTCAACTTGTCAAAAGAATGTGAAAAATCACTCAAAATTTCACTTCACTGTCTTATGTCAGTGGTTCTTGAAATGGTTCTTCAGGTGATGCTGTCACCCGAAGAACTATTTCAAGAACCACTGACCCAAGTCTTGAGTGTGCAATCCAAATTAATGACCAAAGGCAGCTATTGCAGATATGACTTTCTTGCCCTCACATGACAAATTTTGTATTCTGAAGCAAGTTAGAACAAGATTTCAACAACTCACCGTATCTTCTTTTACGGGAGCGCGCCGTTGTTGATTATTGATGAATCCACAGTTGATATTCAAATAAGCGCGTCACGCACGGCACAGCGTACACGGAGGTGCGTTTACGCAGTGCACATAAATCGGCGCACTGTTCATCGCGCGTCGGGAACTTGAGTACGTGCAAGGACTGGCGCTTGGGAACATTTAAAAATGACAAAGCAACAAATATTTAAAAACTAACATTTTGTTTCAGATTCTTCAAGGTATTTTATCGAGATGAGTGTCTGTTAAATTGAAAACATTTAGAATTTAATTCACATGTTTTCAGGAAGATGTTCGTTGTTGAAAGGTATTCAAACATGCTACAGAGTTGTTCATCGCTATTCAACAACTCTGCATCCGATGCGTCGGCGTATTTTTATCACACTCGGGTGGCTAAAGCCACCCTCGCGCGATAAAAAATACGCTGACGCATGGATGCATCATTGTTGATTAGCGATGAACAACTCTGTAGCATGTTTGAATACCTAAACTGCAAATATGCATAATTGTGCAAGAGATTTAATTCTGTGAGTTTTTGTAGGTGAAAAGTTGTATGAAATTTCAGTATTTCATAAAACTTATTTTATTCAGCATGTTAAATCTGTGAAATAGTTTGTAATAAAACTTATTTTAATCAGCATGTTAAATCTGTGAAAGGGTTTTTAAGCTGTAATTCAAGAAGCGTAATCAAGTTCACAATATTCAAATATGATGTTAACAATACACACACGAGATGAAAAATGAAAGGCCTCTTCACCCGGCCATCAGCAAACTGAGATGTCTGTTCAATGTAATTGTGTTATTGGAAGCTTAGCCATCTAAATCCTCTGTTTGTCTTGGTCCCTATGTTAGGTCATCCAAACAGGTGGACAAATCCCTGCAGACATCCAGTGCTGACCTAATCAAATCACCGCTGGGAATCCCCATATATGTAATCCAATCAAATATATTTCTTGGCCATTCTGTTACACCTTGGGGCCCCAAGAATTGATATTTTCGATTCTTAGAGCAGAATTACATTTTGGAAGTTTTATTACTTTTTATTGGAATGAACAGCTCAAGTTAATGTGGGTTTTGGTCACTTTATTTATTTCAGGGTGCATAATGGTTTTTTTTATTAACAACTTCCTGCTCGCCCCCTGGAAATCTAATGGTGCGCCCCTTAGTAACAAAGAGTAAGCATCATCCTTTCCAAATACCTGGATGCTAACAGTGCCCTAAGGTTTTTGAGATCAACATTTTATTTTGACAAAACACTTGTGTTCTTGAGTTCTTTCAACTTAATTTTCATTCGTCATTTTTTGACGCTTGCACACGTGTCTGGTGATTCTTAAAGTGTAACCTTTTGAGCATGCTTAAGATGCAATATTTTTTTTTGCAAGTTGCAATTGATTTAAATATTTACAAAGACTGTATCATTTGAGGGGTGCTCTGGCAAAATGAGAGGAAAGTCGCAAGTTTCAAAATTCAGTTTAAGACATAATTGAATTCTCTATAATCTCACCTTTTGAATGAGTTATAATATGTCACACTTTCCTTCTCCATTATTCATTTAAAGATCAAAATCCAAAGAAGTCTATAAAATATATTGCAATAAAAATTTGTTGCAAATCGATAGCAACATGCAATCAATTAACCGTGAATAATTGCACTTCCCGGCAAATTTGATCTTCAAAACTTTAGGTATAGATAGACACTTACGTATTAAGGTGTTTCATATCGAAAAATGAAATTTGACTTTTTCATCCTATTTTTACTTTAGATGCCATTTATTCAAAATGTAGATTTGCGACTTTCCTCTCATTTTGCCAGAGCAGCCCACATTTGTAACAGAATTTTCAACAATTTTGTTTAAGATGAGGACATTTTTGAAATATCCCCTTCCTTTAATCCTCTTTGTATGATTAATTTTATTCATTTGAAATAAGCAACATAGCATCAATTATTTGTGACCCGTCATATCGAAAGATACCTTAAGGTCGGCATAGTAAATTAGGTGATATGGGTAATTAAAGGTGAGCATATTCAAAAATCTTGTCCAAGGTCAATTTTCTGATGCTGATTTTTCACATATTTGCTACCTATAGAATTTTTTAATTTTTGGCTGGTCAATTGTGAATGTCAAGTGGATGTCAAATCAAAAAAAAAAATGGTGTCACCGACTGTTTTAAAAAGATAGCGTGAGATGAATTTACATGGGTGAAACCTAAAAAAAAAATTTCATCACCAGAAATGTACAAAATTCAGTTTTATAACATTGAACAGATAAAAAAAGTTAATCACGTCAAGTAATCTAACACTCTACTAGTATAGTCGGTAACCCCCATTTTTATTGCTGAGTTTTGAAGTTTAGACTCTTATTAACTGACAAAAAATGAATCGGTAGGATCGTCCTTAATAGAAGTATCTAAAATGTTTTATAATTGCAAATACCGCAGCTTTACTTTGTGAGACATAAGTGTTAACTGCCTATTTATCTCCAAAGAGCACAATTCTTGAAACCATCCGATATGTGGTTTGTATTGACACACCCACGTATTAGCTTACTTCATCTGACACAACACAACGATGTCAATAGCTTCCTTACAGGAAGTCTCATGTCATAAAGAGGACCATGGTATGTACCCACAATGTGGCATGGTCAGTGGTGAACACATGTTTCTTAACATTG
>JXSR01S074045.1:120587-131723 GCA_000969725.1 Ophiothrix spiculata | reverse complement strand
AAATCGCCATTTGATTTCGCAAGGAAACTTTTGGATTTACCTTTTGCCAGCTGGATTCCGGAACTTGTGAATTGCAAGAATACGCCTGCAAGTTTTCAAGATTTTAATACCGTGGACATTAATGAACAATCTCGGACTATAGCGTGGAATATAATATCCGGATCGCGCGGTTCTTGAAGCGGTATCTCAAATCTGTAAGTTAAGTAGTACTTTAAGACAACAAGCAAGTTTGTAAATTGAACCAAAACAAATATTAAAGTTTTAAGAAAGTTTTCAGATAATACTTTTCAGTGTATTTTTTTGTATTTCATTTAAGAACCCGAAAGGTGAATTTGGCCTTGGTCATTTAACATCTCTGACCGTAACACGTTTTCCAACCAAAAATTTGTCAAGGAGCAGTCGTCCACATTCCCCTCTTTGCCCCTAGGCTGGCTACGCCAGTACACATAAAATCTCTGACATAAAATATAATCAAGTAAGGGCAATATCAAGTTGCTCAAGTTTACTTTTTTTACTTTTTACATGGTTTTGTTTTATTACCCAAAAATTATTTGTACAAAAACAATGACGAGACCATTATTTTTAAGACATCCTTCCATACTAAAATCAAATAGCTTCCAAAGCTTATGTCATGGAGTCTGGGCCCTTGCTGTTTGACACTCCACTTGTTACATATTCATTTGGCACAAAAAAACAAATCTGTCTGTTTGTTACCCTATAATTTGGCTCAAAGAAAAAATCTTTAGCAAGAACACTGCTAGGAAATCTGATGATCAAAGACTAATATTGGTTGAATTAGACACACAATACTGCAGAGTCCAAAGAGGTCTATCAACTTTCAGCAGAACGCATTTATAAGTGAAAAGATCAACAGTGTGTAACATTTTGCGGGAGGTCCTAAAGAATTTTAAAAATACTGGTTCTCAGCCTAGCTTACAACTTGACCTCATGACCTTTGTTATGAGCTTTGACCTCATCAACATATGAGGGTTCTTATATCAAAAACCCAAGTTTGGTTCCATTCGGACTTTAACATTTCAAATTAGGCCAAATTGACAATTTACAACTTGACCTCATATGACCTTTGGTATGTGACCTTTCACCACATTAACATATGAGGGTTCTTATATTATAGCCACAAACCAAGCTTGATATAAAATTGGATGGATTGAGCATGATGCAAAAAGATATTGGTCGAGCTATAAGTTTTACGAAATATCGTGCGAGACGCGCAGTGTGGAGCTCGATATTTCTAAAACTCATAGCGAGACCAATATCTTTGAGTATCATGCTAAATAATCCATCCAATTTTATCATTATTATGTTCAAATTTGACATTTTGTATTCTGTCTGATATCCCTGTCCGATTTGTTTGGAAATCGGACATCTCAGAACATAATAATGGTTCCAATCGGACTTCAACTTTTCGAATGAGGCCAAATTGACAATTTCAGCCTATTTTGCAACTTGACCTCATATGACCTTTGACTTAAGTATGTGACCTTTGACCCCACACACAAATGCAGGTTCCCATGCTGCACCCATGACCAAAGGTTGGTCAAAATCTGTATAAAGTATTCAGAAGTTAGAGGCAAATGTCAACCCTTTTCACAAAGCTGATGACGATGACGCAGACGATGACACACGACATCCACTACTATGCCATAATCTAATCCCCTTCTATTTTCAGGCCAGGGGGATAAAATGCAATTGCGATCAGTAGAAAATGAACACAAGCATGTGTAAAGGTTCATTAATATTTAATTACCAAATTAAAATTATTTCTTAATGCCTATTTTAGAATTTGTGGGTGAGTGGGCACATGTTTTTGTTTAGGTTGTTATAATGTGAGGCAGGCACATTTCCGCTGAGTTCCATATGTAGATTACTGCGTTAAAATTATTTTGCTTGTAAATCTCTGGTAAAAGCAGTTAAAACATTGTGTTTGGCACCATAACAATTTCTCTAGCTTCTAGTTTTTAAATATGTATTTGGTTTTGCAATGCAAGATTAAGTTTTTAAGTTATTCCCTTTCAAAGTGGTGCATGGACTTTTTGGACACTCTGTACATTGTTGCAATCAAATTTTATCATCAAATTTTATCTATGATTTTTGATAAAAAGTACAAAGTTCATGTTCATCAAGTGATATCAAATTGATGATTGTCATTGTGTATATAACTAGTAAGTCAATCACTATAGAAAATGCTGAACAAATACGCATGCACCCATGTGAGCGACATGGTGGAGTTTCGATCATCTCAGAAACTCATGTAACTTTCTGTAAGGAATGTCTGGAGAGCTGGCCATCTTAATAAAAAGGACATCACAGACAGCATAATCTGCCCACAGTGCCACAAACTTACCTATATTCCGTCTGGCGGTGTCAATGCATTTGGGCAAATGGACATGGCGGATAAAGTTCAGGTGAGTTTTCTTAGCAAATAGTTACAGTAAGAATTAAAGCTTACAATTTGTCCCAAAATTTGTATCTCATTTGCTAAAATGAGAAAAGTGTATCAATGTTGGATTTAGATTTTTTTTTCATATTATAACTGTTATCACCACTTCCAAATCCTTGTTTTGAGCTCTGATTTAAACTCAGTACCTTATAAACTTGATTAGTCTTGTTTTTTTGTTCAATAGTCTTTTTTTTTCTTCTTTTAGACTTTTTTAACGTTTATAGTTTAATTGAATCTTGCCTCTTTGACCATCCATTGAATATTTTCTATAGTTCATTGACTTGTTAGTACATACCAATACTATGCAACAGGCCTAAATTACACAGCATCCATCTGTTGTGGGTACACGCTATGCGACAACAAGCAGTAACGCTTAATACGCAACTGAAACAGGGATATTTATTGCATTAACTTTGGTTTCTACTTCTAGACTTATGCTATATAGTCAATGCATGTAACTGCTACAATATAAAAGTGTTACCTTTGATTATTTTATACTACAGACCAACTATACCCAGAAACTCTGCGGCAAATGCAGCACTAGCCCAGACAGAAAGGCTGAGGTTTATTGCCAGAATTGTGCAGCTTACCTTTGCACAACATGCTATGATTATCATAAGATATGGTCTGACTTCAAACACCATGTCACAGTCACAATGGAAGACCTAGTATCTGGTAAGGTACAGATCATACGGATGGAAGACCAGATGTGTACCAAACATGAAGGTGAACTCAAGAAATTTTACTGCGTTACATGTCAACAACTTGTGTGTAGAGACTGTATAGTGATGAAACAACACTGCCGTGATCATGATTATGTCACATTGAAGGAGACTGCTCTGAATAAACTTGGTGAGCTTAAAAAAGCAATGAAACAGTGTGATGACAAGGGGAAAGAGTGTCAATATGCCATCCAGCAATGCCAGGCAATCAAAGATCAGCTTATCATTACTAGTGCAAATGCCAAAAGAGAAGCTGAACTTAAAAGGGCTGATTACTTGAACCAATTTGAACATTTCTATAGCAACCAAATTTATGGTATAAATAAGCTACAAGATCTTGGTGAAAAAAAGCTCACAAAAGCTAACAATTTGCTACAAGGCAACTTGAAGCATATAGCAAAAGCAAGAACACAATGCCAGACCCTTGTTGAATCAGGTTCTCATTATAACATAGTAGCAAACAGTAATTCTGTATTAAAAAATCTACAGCAAGTAAATCAAATGACTATAAATAAAGTAGATGCAAGTTCGTTAGTACTGTCTAAATCTGTTTCCATGGGAGAATTCAGTCCATCTTGGAAACAGATAGAAGAATTCAAAGTGGATTGTGGTGATTACATTTGGCCAACAGGCATTGCAGTTACTTCAGATGGAAAGATTGCAGTGTGTAACAGTCGATTTTGTGTGAAAGTGTTTTCTCAGTCTAGTGATCTTTTACATACATTTGGTGATACACTTGGTGGATATGGAGATATCTGCATCACCAATGATGACACGTATCTCTATCCTCTTAGCAGCAAATTAGCCATTAGGTACAACAGTAACTATCAAGTCATTTCTAAATTCAAAACAGTCAATATAAATAAACAGCCATCCACAGGACGGGCAGTTGCTGTCGATAAAAATGGGTTGTTGATATTTGGCATGAATGATAAAGCAATATCCATCCACAATCCTGATGGGTCACTGAAATGCAGCTATGCAATCCCATACACACCCTGGAGTGTAGCAGTCACATCCAATACAGAAGTTGTAGTAGCAAATCGTGACAACTCTGTCCAGCTATTTGACTATTCAGGCAATTGTTTGCACATATTGGATCCTCCTGATAAAGTGGAATCATGGGAGCCTCGTTATGTGTGTTGCAGTACAACAGATGAGGTATTTGTTGTAAACAGAGGTAACCCAAAAGCCATTTACAAATACATAGCAGGCAGGGTTTATAAAGGGTGTGTTACTAGAGAAGTGGACAACCCTTGTGGGATTGCTTTATCTCACGATGACCAGATATTGTATGTGACAGAATGGGATAAGAAAATGGTCAAGAAGTTTCAAAGACCATGAAAAATATTCAGACTTTGTCCCAGCCTTTGTTCAAGTTGTAAATAAAAAAAAATCATATACTCCTTGGCAGTGATCCGATAAGGCCGTTTGGCGTGTCATTGGCGCAGGAGCAGGGAGAATTGGCACAACAGGTTTCTGGAAGTGTCTGAGAAAGATGCATTTTCTTGCTTTTTTGACCAATTTTCAGCCTCAACTCATGGTTTTGGCAAAGCATTTCTTCAAGCTTGTCAAAATTGGTTGAATTGGCGCAAACTCAGAAATCATTGATGGGAACACTGCTTGGGTTGTTAGTTATTATGCTATTTTCCTAAATGACCTCAACTAGTTTTGAGACTGGAAACCAATTTGTATAATTACCGTACACTGAATCACATGTTCACTTATTTCTTTGCATTTGTCAAATATTCTTTTATACAGGGTGTCAAAAAATTAACTACAAATTTTGAAATGTTAAAGGAGCTTGGTCCGATTTTTCAAAACTTAATTTTCAATGTCATATGAAAGATGACCTCTAAAATGGTTAAAGTTTCAAATTTCAGGTGAATCGGTCAAACCGCTTTGATTTTATGTGCAATCTTGTATTTCAAAGCCGCCTATACGTTACTGTATAAATTAATTATGGTTACCATAATTAGACACATTTTCACACATATCTACAAAACGGTACATAGCTGGGTCGTTAAATTTCACATGGGTCATGAGAAAAATATGACCAATATTTTGGTATCAAAATCTCAAAAAGTTTGAAAAAAAGTTGAAGCAATCGGATCATGCTCCTTTAATAACTTTAAAACCGCATTGCAATTCTAGACATTAACATATGTATTGAAAGAGCAGAGTTGTAGAATTATTTTGGTACCAAGCATGATGCAAATTATTAGCTACCTCGTAAGATAACAAGAAAGTTTGAAAGTTAAAATAGTTGAAAGACTGTACTATTCGTTATTGTCATTTCACTGTCAATTCATCAGGACAACATGTTGCCTTAAATGGCAAAACAGATACTGTTTAATCAATGTTTTCAAGGAAGGATCATATCACTTAAAACAGGCAAACCCTGGACCCTCACTGTCATTATTTAAGTCTGCCGCAAATTTGATCTGCAGTTAACTGAATGACAGAGTGTACAGCTGAAAACCCCTGACCTATTCCTGAGCTGAAACAGAACATTGACATTGAAATCAGGAAGACCGGGAAAAACACACGCACAAACGTTATCTAAAACACTGTTGTTAGAGTCAGGGAATATAGAAATTTGTAAAGGCATAAAGAACATATTCGGGAATACTAACAAATGGAAGTAAATGAAAATGTCTCAGTGAGCGATATTTTGTTATGTCTGATTTGTGGTAAATGCTGTTGTGATCTTATGATTAGAAAATACATCAGAAATGTTTAAAGAGCGAATACTTGTCACACCATATATAGGGCCTATTACTGCTCATGAAAAAAAAACCCTGACCATTACTTATTGGCCAAAGCTGAAAGGAAGCTCAATTTTATTTAACTATTGTTGACATTAGCAAATATTTAATAAGTTATAATGTTTGAATGAAAAGTAGATTTCAGGCAAACAAAAAGCAAGACAAACCCTTCTATGTTTTTGGCAGGAAAAAATGCACATTTTATTCCAAATCTCTCTCCCATACCATTAGATTTTTTTGAAGCATACGAGAACCCAGATGTTTTCAGGAAGGTACACTGAAGACACTGAAAGCCTTGTCATAGAGGTATTCTGAAGTATACTTGAACTTGGAAAAGAGTATAACTGTATTAATTTCCTGTCAAAAATTAATCTTTATATATAGCTTATGTTTGTTCTGAAAATCAGGTTAACAAAGGCAAATCATATTATGCCCTATATAAAACAATCAAATTAGATTACTAACCAAAAACAGACTTATATGATTCACTTTCCCGACAAATGTAAGGAAATATTAATTGGTTTCGATTAATTGCAGGAAACAAATATATTCAAAATCCACTCTTTAAATCTTGGATTAAATGGTTTAAAAAAGGTAACCGAGTTTGTCTGAAGATAATAAATGCTTATTCAAAAACTTGGTAATTCAAAATTTCTATGATAGGAAGTCTGGTTATATTCTGGGCCAAAACATATTTTGGAGGCCCCAAAGTAAGATTTTTAAAGACAAGGGGGGCTAAAGGCAAAGCATCTAGCTTAACCCTAAAAGACCCGGTTATTTTGACCCATCTCACAGCCGGAGGGGAGGCAGATTCCGAACATATGTAAGTTATGACTTTCATGTTTTCATATATATATCTAAGGAATCAATTCATTGGTTATACAAATAAACACTGAAAAAATAATGAACAATGTTAACACAGGAGTATATTGTTCTTTTGTATATTTTTGCAAACATGCAAGCAGTGGCATAGCCAGACTTTTTGGTCAGGGAGGCAAAGATATTTTGTCCAGATTTTTTCCCAATTTTCCCTGGCGTTTACACATTTCTTCCCGGCAAAAAATCCATTTTCGTACACCCAAAATCGATTTTAAAAACTGACAAGCAAAAAAAAAAATGGTTTTAAGCGATTTTTGCACATCTTTTGACACAATTTTCTGTTTTTCCCCACGTTTTCTGTCTAGCAGTTTTGCAGCTGCTCTCTCATTTTTCATGTCTTTCTCAATTTTTACTGCTTGCTGTCCTGATTTCATTTTTCTTGTCCTTATCAATTTTTACTGCTTACTGTCCTGATTTCCCGCTCGATTTTTTTGTCAGGGGGTCAATCTGCCTCTCTTGCCCTATGATGGCTACGCCACTGTATGCAAGACCAAAAGCCATTTTTCTCACTCGTAAATATCTGTTTGAAAAACCATTCAACAGGTATTATTTTACCATGCATCAACCTTACAAGCTGTTTCTTAACAGTTTAAAAAGGATAATCATAAGCGCAGAATCTGACTGTCTCCCTCCCAACCATGGTTGCTAAATTTAATAGATGCCTGGGAATGCAACCCCTAAAATAGCAATTCCCTGTGGACTGAGCCCTACATTACTAAATATGGTGTGCACATGAATGTATACAGACAGACCTAGATAGTTAATTGACATAACAATGTCAAACTAGGGTTTGTTATGTCTTCAATAATGTTGTGGTAAGCATGATTCATCTTGGGAAAGTAAAAGTTTAAACAGGTCTTGTGTATCTTTATGTATATGTAATAATCAAAGACAAATGAGCATGGGAGCGGCAATGCACCATTTTTTTTCTTACTTTTACCATATGGTTATTTACATGGTATTTGTACATATTAGTGTGAGATTTTCAAAAAAAAAAATTGAAATGTGTTTAAGGTGGTATTAAAGGCAAAATGAAGTTGCTCTGACTGAGATAAAAAAAAAATAGGCCTGTTGCAAAGAGCTAAGCAAAAAAATCTTAATTCCAAAATTTGAGTCAAATCGGACAAAGGTTTTTGAGATATTGCTGTTTAAAGTTTCTTTGTATTCTATTGTCTTTGCCAATATATTGATGACCTTAATGAGGAAAACTGGCAAAATGTGCTCATTAATATTAATTTTTGCCAATATTTTTCCAATATTTTATGAATAAACCTTCATACTACTTTTACCTTTAATAATTTTAACTTGAAACTTTGCCAATGTGTTTCTATGACCTAAAACTTTAATGTATGACTTGCCCGCCCATCTAATTTGCATATTTGCATAATTAATTAGCTTTTTGTATAATTCTCATTAATTATGCAAATATGCAAATTAGATGGGGGGTAAATCATATGTTAATGTTTAGGCTATAGAAACACATTGGCAAAGTTTCAAGTTAAAATTATGTAAAATAAAAATAGTATGAAGGTTTATTCATAAGATATTGGTAAAATATTGGCAAATATGAATATTAATGAGCACATATAGCCAATGTTGCTCATTAACTTTATCAATATATTGGCAAAAATGATAGAAAACAAGAAATTGAAATCAAGCGTATCTTGGCAACCGTATTTCCGATTTCCTTCAAACAAAAACCATTTTGCTCAGTCTTTTAAGCTTTACTTGTTCAATGTAATCAAGTGCCTCTAAATGCAGATTCTGATTTCCAGAAACATCCTTTCAATCCACCTTAATTTAGTTAAATCTACTAAAATCATGAAATTTGGTTGATATTATGTATCTCTGTGTTGAAGCAAGATAATCAAATGAACTTTCAGTACTATATAATAATTTTTTTTCATTGGCTTCCAGAGGGATAAATAACATTCAAATAAAAAATTGACATACATGTTTAACCTTTATCATTTCATGTTTGCAGGATGAAATATATGATCCCTATGCCACAAATCAATGTTTCTGCAACTTAACCATTACACACTGATTTCAGAAAAGCCAAAATAAATTTGATATCATGACGTAGGCCATATCTGCATGTATTCAAAGATATGAAAAAACATTGACATACAATGTTATGATCGTTATCAGTTTCTACTCAAAAAAATTAAAAACATGAAAATTTCTGTTGGTGTTTTTTGAGAGGTTGACTTTTTGTTTATAATATTTAATGTCAATTGTTAGAGTTTGATAGGTAGTAGGCATTCAAAATTCCATTCAAAATGTTATTATTTTCAAATCTTACATTTGACAAGTGCAAAATATGCAATATTTGATGACTAAATCATCCGTAACATAAAAATGACATGCACTATGAAGATGAAACTTTTAGAACTATCTCTCCTTTGCCATATTTTTTACTCGGGAGAAATTTGGAATGAGTGAGTAAAACACGGACTTCATAAGAATAATTCTTAGCTTTTTTTACCAAAATATGTATAAATACCGTGTAAAGGCCAATAGAGGTACCAAAATAAATTTATTTATAAACAAAAGTATCACGCTATCAAAAAAGGTAACTCATGGTCATCATAGAAACACATGCAACTAATAAATAACTTGGAAGTTTGCCTTTAATGAGAATAGCCACGATTTCTATTAAATCAACAAATAAGCGACATCTCCTTGTAAATATCAAAAATGGTTGATTTTCAGCTGGATTTAAATCTGGGACCTTGCTCACCATTACTAAGTACATGCTGCCATGGCAGTAATTGTATGACCATACTAACTCTGGTCTATGACATATTTGGACTTAAAAGCATTTTTCTATAACTCTAACTCTTGCAAATTGAAAAACTGTCTAAGCCCGAATACGTCATACAAAAATTTCTGGATCCCCCGGTCCCCCCGGTATTCGAACCCTAGGCCCCCTGCATCCCGATCCAATGTCCAGCTATGGCAAGCCACCGAGCATGGCCTGCCTCGGCAGCAATTCTGTGCCCATTTACGTCCGCCGTCTATGACGTATTTGGGCTAATTCCTGATTTCTGCCTGTAGTAGGAGGGTAAGGGTTTATTTGTTGAATGAGATATTGTGAGATTCATTGGGGTTAGGATTAAGTTAAGGTCACAATGTATCATAAAACTGGTCATGAATTGCGTTGTGATGATTTTTAGACCATTTGCACCAAGTTTTCATAACAGCTGTTTGCAATACTGTGTCCGTAAACAGTGCACCATTCATGAACTCATAGCCAGTCATAAGATTGTCATAAGGGTAATCGTAACCACAGTTTCAGATGAATAGATTGTAGTGTAAAATACCATCCATATGGGGGGGGGGGGAAGTATAACACCCTACTAATAATAAGTCTTACATTGTATACTGTTGTGTTAGACAAAAAAAGCCTTTGCATATTATGGCCATTCCCTTTACTGCCCCTTTACTTGCATTTTTGTCAGAAATAAATTCACATTAATAAAATAAGACTGGATTGTATCAAAACCCTCAAGACAAACATAGAAAAGGAAATTCAAATTTCTACTTGGAAGCACCTAGCCACACCAAATGTTTTACAGGTTCCTGTTTGGATTTCCATCAAAGTGCACTCCGGAGACCTCCCACCCTACCCAGTTTGGTAAAAATATTGACGGAATTCAGTGAGTGAGCTTGCCAAAATCACTTGAAACAGATTGCGCAAATGAATTCAGTTTTGATTCATCCATTTTACATTTCACCTGTTTTTGTTGTTTTGTTTGCTTAAGCTGCTTGTGACACATCATGGTCATCTAAACTTGTCCGAAATAAACCTAATTTGCATAATTGTTGTGATAGGTCATTGTGAAAATTTTGAATTGATTGCAACTGTTGGCGACATGCAGCTGCAATAAAAACAGCAGGGAAATGAATTTATTGTCTTGTCATGGTAGTGTCAAACCATAATAAAATTAACAAGGTCAAGACCTTTTTATTCTTCTTATGAGCTATCAAATATTTGGTGTAATTCCAATGCCTTTTCTTATCAATAAGGGTCAAACAATAGTTATTATGAGCTATCAATATTTGGTGGAACAAGTCTTTGATTATAGGTTAATAAATGCGCATTTCATACGCGAGTGAAATGAGACAAAATCAATGCACGCGCGGTCAATTTTGATGCGTCTAATTCGGGCTGAGTGCATTGGACAGCAGTCAAAATTACTGCAAGTGCATTGATTTTATCTCATTTTATGAGCATTATGGAATGCAAATTTATTAATCTAATTCATACACAACAGAAAAATAATATTGTATCTTTTGTGAA
>JXSR01S074045.1:106268-119186 GCA_000969725.1 Ophiothrix spiculata | reverse complement strand
TTACCTGCAAACTGAAATGTGTGTATATTAACCTAAAATCAAGCCACCTCTTAGCCCCATGCAATACTAGTGTTTATGTAGACATATATATTACATTCTTTGTGTTTCTAATTAAAAGGATTCATGATTTGAATTTCCATTTTTTTTTGAACATCTGTTTTGAAAATTACACTAAATACATGTGAAATAAAAGCCACATCAGAAACTTTAAGTTACCAAGACAAAATATTTTATTCAAAATTCAAGGTTATCTGAAACAGTTGTGTCTCCATGAATAAACATTATTGATGAACTCTAGGGAATGAAGTTTGAATATTGGGAAGTCTACATGCCTGAAAAATTGAACCCATATTTGAAATCTGGGATATTATGATGCTAGATTTGCCAGCTAATGACAAATTGTGATGTCATGTATTTGAAAAAATATTGGGTAACATTGGAAGAAAAAGGTTATTCAACATGCCAGTATTTTGTGATGATATGTTTTAAACCAGGTACTAGTACATTAATATGAAATCATTTTTTTATAATTCAATTGAAAAATTGCCATTTATGAATATTTTCTTAACTTTTCATTTGAAAAACTAATCCCTATCACGTAACAGGAAACTGCATCAGCAGACACTGTAATTACTATGAAAACCAAGTAATAATTGTAATCAAATCTCAAGGTTACTCATAAAATATAACATTTGTATCTCCAAGCATATGAATTTTATTGATGAACTTTTGGAAACAAGTTTTAATATCGGTATAAAAGTTCATATTACTTGGGAAGTCTACTTGTCTAAACACATAACCTGAATTTTAAATCTGGGTTATAATGTTAGATTTGGTAGGAGTGAAGAAATAACATACACTAATGGAAAGGAAATCATTCTACAGTATCTAATTTTTGCATTTTTGTTAAAATCACTAAGAACTATTTTGACAATTTTGTCTGTACTTATCATAAAATGATTAACAATATGTTGTATCATGATTGAATATATCAACACATAATATTTGAAAGCCGTTATTTCTTCAGTCATGTAATCATACATTTATATCGTCATTTTGGGTCACTTTTTATGACAAAATTTTTGGTAGTTTTAAGACTGGTTTTGCATTTTTTTCTTTTTAAGCTGAATAAATGTGACAGAACCTCATGAGAGCTCTATCCTCATTATAATTGCACATCTGTCTTGAAATAATCTGGTTGGGACCAGGGATTAAATTTTATGTTTGAATATTGCTCCTGCTTTGAAGGATTTTAACAAAATTTCTGATGGACCAGGGTCAATTTCTAAAACAGACAATCAATGACAATGACAGCAATATTTAATATAGACTTGAAAATGGTTGTTTACATCATAATGATAACATATTATCAGTACAGGAATTTCATATCCATCATTAAGGACAGGTCTACCTCGCTATGGTGATCTACTTGGGTGTAATTCCACAACAAATTATCACACTGGCATTCTAATTTTGATAATAATAATAATAATATAACAGTTCTTTTAAAGCGCCTGTCACAAGAGTCTCGAAGTGCTTTGTGCTTGAAAACATAAAATAACATGATACATACATTTACATATAAATAAGAAACATAAATACATGGAAAAACATACAAAAATCTAAATGTCAAAAGCTAGTTAGAATAAGTGTGTCTTAAGACTAGCTTTGAATTAGTTAAGAGATTTATATTTCTTAATATACAAAGGTAGTTTATTCCATAGGTCAGGAGATGCTTTGCAAAATGATGTCATAGCTGGTGCAATCAGTGGGTCTATGAGCACAAAATGGCATTCTTGCACAGGTGGGAAAAGAGGGTGGAGGGATATGCTTGTAGTCGGGATGGTGATGCACCTAATCTATGACTCACTCGACAGCAATCATGTGACAATCATAATGTGCTACATGGGACACAACCCTGGGAGAGGACACATCTAATTTACAACTCACCTTACAGCAGCCACGTGACAATCATAATGTACTATATTGAAGTGAGACACTGTACTGAATCCTTGGGTCTTTCTAGCTTTGGTGTCAAACTCTTCCATGGGAGCACACTTTGTATATGTGTAAATACCCAGCACCTACAACAAAAATAATGAATGGAATCATGGTTAAGATTTGTAGGAATAAAACAGCTTGTGCAGAGAAAAATTGGCTTATGGTGCATATAGAGTGTGCAGAAATCTGCTGATACGCAGTTTTTACACTTTGAAGCATACCGTCAGTATGAATATCAACCGACTCTGAAGGCACCATTATAAGCTTTCGCTACACATTTAGAATGGAAGATGGATAACAACCTGAAATGAGAGTATACTTTGATCAACACCAAATAGGCGGGCCTCTTCACATTGTGAATTGATACAGATAAGCGTGTGCGTAGCTGGACACAGCACAACTGCAGGAGATGCAGCGTGCGTTGCACATGGGACTCGCGCATCATTATCTATGGCGCGTGTAACTGGGATTATGTTTACTTGCGGATGACGAAAAGCCTCATAATTCCCGCCTATTAATTGCTGATCACAGTATAGACGAGGGCAGTAGAGGATGTGCACATGAAACAGTTTATGAAAGCAATGCAATCATTACCAATCACTTTTTAAATAATTAAACCAACTCAATTTTACAACATTTCATGAGGCCAGTAATACCTGAGTTGATTAACCTTTCTGCAGACTTAGTAACCTTAATTTCAACCTTATGTTTTCCTTTCCCATATAATGAAATGATATCAATAAAAAAAATCTAAAAATCAGGAATTCTACTCGGCTTGATTTAATCAGCCTAACCTCAAGCATACAACATAAATATACCAAGCTATTGAATGATCCTTAACATTGGTACTAATTGTAGCCACATGAGTCACATTACACTGTCGAGAACTATACATCATGTAACTGAGAGGCAAACTCCACAAGAGCTTGTAATAAATGTGATGCCTCACCCTGAAAAGGGGGACTTTGCGACAGAACACTTTTCAAGAAATGGATGAAAATAGGCAGCAAAAAATAAAGAACATCATAAGAATTTCAAGTACATTTTCTATTGTAAAATTTGATCGCCTTGATTAATTTCAACAAGTAATGTGTCATTTTAAAGCTTAGAAAATTATGTAACAGATGAACTGCAAAGTCCCCCCTTTCGGGGTGAGCCATCACATTATATTGATGTACATTGATGCATATTCTAGAAGTGGAGATTGAGTCTCAACTATGCATTAACCCGAAGTGGAATTGCGTTGCGTATTCATTTGCACATGTGAGTTTGCGCTTACTCAACATATCTACATAAACCTCAGAAATCTGTGGTATCGCCACTGGGATTTTGGATGATAGCGGGTGTTATATAATATATACTGAAGAGAATTCAACATATCCATCACCACAAGAAGTGGATCTTTACTTTTGAAGGTCTGCAATCATTAATTTCTCAATGGGTTACATACAAAGATATTTATCCCGACCCTGTCGTTTGGAATATACAACCACTTCACTTTCTGAGGATCTGACCGTAATTTCTACACAGTTTAAAAGCAGTGACACATAAACATAACATACATATAAACAAAACAAAACAAAAAGCAAGAATCCTCACCTTTTGAGGCTGATATTTGTAGCCTTCTCTACATATACAGCATGTCAGCCCGGATTCATCTACCAAATCTTCCATTTGTTGAAGCACTGAGCTCTTGGCTTTCACCTGACCTTTCTCATTGGTCTGAAAATTAACAAAAGACAAACAACCATGTGTTGATTAGATATACACCTTTGTGGCATGATTAAAAGAAATGAGTTGCATGTCGGCAATTTTCAATTTTTTTTATAACCAACTTATATGTTTAAAATGCTATATTCTGATTCAAATCAAAACATTTTTGTTTATCTGCTGCTAAATATAAGCCTATTCTTTGAACTTTAAAACAATTAAAACAACTGTCTACTTCAGAATTCAAAATCAACATTTCCAACATGCGATTCATTCCCCTCGATCATGTCACATATCACCAGACTTTGTGTCCCTCCCCAAAAAACAAAATATAAGACCACTTTGCTCAACACATAGGTCATTTAAAAACATAACACCTAATGAAATGAAAGAAGCAACCCATTTAAGGGCAATCATTTTGTATAATGATTTGACTTTTCAAACTGTCTATATACTGAGTCCATTATCTTTCATTGTGTATCTGGTGATATATAGCCCAATTTTAAAATTTCTAAATAACATCTTTCATCACAAAAAATGAATCAATTCAAATGAAAAAAATAAATCAATTTTATACTTTACAAATGCAGATATAATTAATTATTTCACTATCTATCTATCTTATCAACTTACAGACATGCCCAGTGCTCCTAATTGTTTCATCCTCATTGCCATGGCTAACTTCTTCTTTTCTGCTTTGGTCTGAGTACGGACTTCATCAATCTAATTAATTAACAAATACAAACATGAAATTTACACAATAGGAATAGATTTGGATGGATTGATTCCATCAAGGTTTTACCACATACATTCTAATCTATTCATTTCTTTTAGATTGACTCGATCCTTTATGTCAGCTTCCTCAAATGGCAGCAAATAATATGTCATGACTAATTTCTGAATCTCATTTAAATGCCTTAAAACCCTGGAGCTTCTAGGGGTTCTCTCCCTGGACCCCACAGGCCCCAAAGGCGGCCTCCAATTTAATGAATCCTGCTATACATGAACTAAAACCTTACCTCTTAGCAACATGTGGGTTTGATTTTTTAGTCTCCATCAGGTTTTCTAGCATCCGTTCTAAACCATTCATTTTTAAGGTATCAACTGATTCCAACCCTTACTTTCTTAGCTACATCCGGATTAGACTTCGGAGCTTCCATCAGGTTTTCTAGCATCTGTTCTAAACCATTCATTTTTAGGTATAAACTGATTCCAATTCTTACTTTCTTAGCTACATCTGGATTAGACTTCACAGCTTCCATCAGGTTTTCTAGCATCCATTCTAAACAATTCATTTTTAGGTATCAACTGATTCCAATTCTTACTTTCTTAGCTACATCCGAATTAGATTTCAGAGCTTCCATCAGGTTTTCTAACATCCGTTCTAAACCATTTATTTTTAGGTATCTAACTGATTCCAATTCTTACCTTCTTGGCTACATCCGGATTAGATTTCAGAGCCTCCATCAGGTTTTCTAGCATCCATTCTAAACAATTCATTTTTAGGTATCAACTGATTGCAATTCTTACTTTCTTGGCTACATCCGGATTAGATTTCAGAGCCTCCATCAGGTTTTCTAGCATCCATTCTAAACAATTCATTTTAAGGTATCTAACTGATTGCAATTCTTACCTTCTTAGCTACATCCGGATTAGATTTCAGAGCCTCCATCAGGTTTTCTAGCATCCATTCTAAACCATTCATTTTTAGGTATCAACTGATTGCAATTCTTACCTTTTTGGCTACATCCGGATTAGATTTCAGAGCTTCCATAAGGTTTTCTGACAAGGACCCTATACCTTCTTCACTGGAGATCTGTTCCATTCTGTGGATTGCTGGAACACATTCTGTGCCTACCAATAACTGAAAAGATAAGTAGGAAAGGCACAAAATATACATATTAGTTAAGTCCAAGTTTACTTTCTAAATTAAATTACAAAAAATAAATGTCCACTTATCCCAATAGCTCCTAAAAACTTTAGGAGAGTCTTTCAATGTGGTCTGGTACAGAACACAATGCTCAGTATGGGTTTTCTTGGGCAATAGTCATTGTTTTTCTTGTCAAAGTAAAAATGTTAAACAAAAAAAAGCATGATTTTAATATTTTAGAATAAGCATGAAAATAAGATACAATTATTATATATAGTTACCTGTGTCTTAGCATGGCCTTTACACAATCCTGTCATTATTCGTAAGACATATGGCAGAGCTGGTAGTGCTAAGAATTCCTTCCATGGTGGCGATTCCAAACTAGAAACCAGATAGAAAGAATAATAACATTATTTGAGTGATGGTGGTTTGCAACCAAGCTGTTTCTTTAATGGCGCCAGGCGATTTTTACCCGAATTTTGGCGCCCGGTTGGACAGAACAAATGAGACCCAGGCGACGATAATTTCTCCCTACTACAGCGCCCGGGTTCTACCTTATGATAATTTCTTGTGTCTAGTATGAGTCAAATTTTGTGCAGAAAATGATTGGAAACAGACAATTTTGGAAAAAAATGCATATTCATCAGGAGATGGAACGAATGTGTGCATTAAGATATGGCGAAATATAGCAAACTTACTTAGCAAATAATACTCTACTAAATGGATTCATTTTCAGTAAGGAATTCTGGTTAATGAATAACCATGAAAATGATGACATTGGCTTGAATGTAAGCATTGAAAATCACACAATACACGATGCTCTACTACAGTTGCAACTGAATATGCGGCTGTGTTCGTTTTATGCATGGAAGCTCATGGAAGATTGATAATGGATCTAGGAAGTTGTGTAAATTTAACTTCCTCAGATTTGAAAGAGCTGTTTAATACAGTTTACCAATTGATATAAAGATTAATCTCTTGAGGTAAACAATCCCTCACCCATACTGAACCAACTATAATGGAGACATCAGTAGACAAAGGCTGGAGTTGGGTTGTTCTCTACGGTGTATTCTTCACGGCTGCTCTATCCTTTGGCTTAATGCAGTGCCTTGGTGTCTTCTATGTAGATTGGCAAGAGGATTTTGAAGCCAGTGCCCAGGCTGTTGGCTGGAGTAGTTCAATATTTATCGCTGGTTTCGGAATTTCAGGTTTAATTAACCGTTTTCTCAGTACATACATGAGTTGTCGATGGCAAGGGTTCATAGGAGGTATCATAACAACTGTGCCACTGTCCTATTCTTACTGGATTAACAGTCTCTCTCATCTCTACATCATAATGGGCATTTCAGGGCATGTTTATGACATAAGAGGGGATTATGCCGTGTCCTTCTACATTGCTGGCGGGCTATGGTGTGCAATAGTATCATTAATGTGATGGACCCCATTTGGGTTTCTTTAGATCATCGACTTGGAATTCGACATGCTCAACGAAAGCATAAAGATATTACAGTTGAGGTTTGATATGTAAGCCATATTGTGTTTTACGGGTATATGAGCCAGTCCTTACAAGTACATTTACATGTGCGCCAAACATTCCTAATTGGCGCTTTCTTATGCACGTGAAGTTCGCTATCAGCAACAGGCCTGATCATTAAGTGCATCAATGTAATTGGGTTATTCCAAAAAACAGCCCCACCTACCCATAGAGGGTATTTTTATGGAATGGAATGGAATTCCAGAACAAGGTTGGAAAACGATATGGAATTCCAAAACAATTCTGACAAAAAGTCTACGATTTAAAACCCTCTGTAGGTTTATCTATATCAATTCGAGGATTGATGGGGGAAAATATCAAATTCCAAGACATTTTTGACGAAAAGACAAAAAAATGTTTGGAATTCCAAACCCTCTATAGGTTTGTCGTGGATGAGGTCCTGGAATTCAAGCAGTCTACTCTCTGGAGTTCCATTGAAGCAACCTCTGAGGTGGAATCACAAGTAAAATTAGGAAAAAAAATGAATTCCAGGTGGTCAGGGGTAAAAAAATCTAGAGTTCTAGCATTCTTACAGGGTTGTTAGCTGTTAACTGGAATGGCCCATTTGTTGTACTTGTATACAAGACAATTTAAAAAGGTATATGATTGGTGCACAATACAATCGGCCTTGCAACGAAACCAACCAGCCATAAAAAGGTGCAATAATACTGAAATGCAAAACATCAAACAATGAACAGGGTTGTCAAAATCAATCAATCAATATACATTGTACTTGCATGACATGCATGCATACCCCATGAAGGAGTCTATTCATACAGGGGACCAATGGCTTAACGTGACTTCCAAACCACGGAGCAAGTAGAGTTAAGTTTCTTGCCCAAGGAAACAAGGAGACGAAAACCGCCGGGCCCGGGGCTCGAACCCACAACCTCTGTATTATGAGACCCGTGCTCTTACCACTCAGCCACGCTCACACATCTAAATTTTGTTAAAAGTTAGTTTGAATCTGCTATTGCCAACATTGGCCTGTTGATCATACTTGTGCAGCAACCAATATAAGCACTGATGCGGAAGCAATACCCCAACACTTAACAGTAGCGAAGAGTTTTTGTTTGAAAATCTGAACCATCAATGTTCATTTTCAACACAGTGCTTCAGCCTTTTCTTTCATCCGGATTCATTTGTCCTTTGAAAGATTAATAACTATTGTATGTCACTATCGATGATACGACAAGTGTTTCAAGAATATTGAATAGTACTGATGACAATGATTGTATTGCATTTAATTGACAGAACTATCTTGTGTGCGAGTCAACCAGTGTATTCTGAATAGATGGTGCATGGATAGACAGGTATATATGAGTGAGAGTCTCCGGCGTTTGCTTATATCCTATGGTATAACTACCCATGTGAAGCCCCAGAACACCATCCGCTCCATGCTTGTTGCACCGAAGGATAAGACTGACAAACTTGACAAAGCAGGAGCCATTTATGGTCTCAGTTGTTTAGACTGTCCCTCATCTTATGTTGGTGAGACCGCTAGGACTCTCAGAATTCGTCTTAGTGAACATGAACGACCAACTTCCCCTGTCGCTGAACACACTATCAAAGAATATCATAAGATCGACTGGGATGGCATGTGCATACTTGACAGAGAAGACTGGTATCGTAGAGGGGTTCGAGAAGCCATCCATATTCGGAGATCCGGCAGCGACCTCAACAGAGACCGGGGGCGCCATGATCTTCCAGTTGTTTACAACAAACTTTTAGCACTTGACCAAAACCAATGAATATATATGGATCAATCTGGTCAAGTAGCTATTCAAGCGGAATAATCTCTTCAGTGGCTAAAGAAGACTTGTGGATGCAGGTCGCAGGCTACCACAGCTCTGTAATACAGTAAGTCTTGTGACTGTTGATTTAATACAATTCTACTATATATATGAGTTGTTTCTGCATTTGGATTGAACAATGTTATGTGTGACTCAAACAAACATGTTGTGCACTCCGAGCTGAAGAGCATTCGCTTAGTGTATGGTGATTGAATGATGCACTTATTGACCGCTGTACATCTGTGGTTATGTGTCAATGGAATGACATATGTATGTGGACTGAGTGATCATTATAATTATGCCAGTGGTTTATTGAGTAGAAGCAGCGGCGTAGCTAGTAGATGTGTCGCCCGGGGCAAGAAACTAAATTTTTGCCCCCCCCCTCCGAGTGCGCACTAACGGATGGGATCCCTAGTGGGGTCCAGGGGCAAAGCCCCGGTGGGGTTGAGGGGGCGAAGCTCCCCCGAAGCCCGAGGGCTTCTACACACTCAGAATGACAGGAGAGGCCATTTCATGGGGCAAAATACTTTTTTTAAAAATACACATTGACTTACGGACGCTTATAATCACCAACTATAGTGGGGGTCGAGGGGGCGAAGCCCCCCCGAGACTTTAGGGTTTTACTGCATTTTATGCTTTTTTTGTTGGGTTATATGAAAGCCCCAGTGGGGGTCGAGGGGGGAAGCCCCCTGAAGCTATATGGTTTTACTGCATTTTATGCTTTTTTGTGGGGTTATTTGAACCCGATGGGGTCGAGAGGGCGAAGCCCCCTGAAGCTATAGGGTTATACTGCAAGTTGTGGGGATGTGAATATGTATGATGATATTTGGGAGGGCCTAAAGTATTCTTTTCTCTTCTCCCCTTTTTGTCCCCTCTTTTCCCCTTTTTTCTTTTTTGTCATTTAAGCGCCCCCCCCCTGCGGGTGGCGCCCGCACGTGCCCCCCCCTTGCCCCCCCCTAGCTACGCCACTGAGTAGAAGGAGATTCGGATGAATTGAATTTTGATTGTTGCACATGTGATGATGAAATACTAACTAACTGAGAGAATGTTTGCGTGTATGATAGTGCATTTTGAAATGATTTGACAGAAATAGACTGCTTCATAAAGTATTAATTGTGCTTTACTCTTCTATGCATAGCTGTGATGATAGATTTCACCTGATTGTGCAGCTTTGACAATATCATGTAATGAGATGATGCTCTTTGCAGTACTGATTTGAAGATGGGTGTCTTTTGCTCATATTAGTGAAACTGCAGATAACCGAAAAAAAACCCAGCTCCTGATAATGTTTTTCTGTGAGTTAGTGATCCTCAAGGACATGATTGAGGTCTACATGTCATCTACTCCTGACTCCTAAGTATGAGCAGTACTCTTGTGTGAGATGATACTACCATGATCATTAAAAAAGTGCATCTTTATGCTCTTTTTCAGACTTCATCGCATCCTGTGGCACATCTGTCTGCTGATGAGGACATCAAAGTTGAGGATGACATCGCAATTCAGCTGTGGCAGGTCAACTATCTCCTGATGAACTTTACCCTGTATGCCTGACCCCCCCCCCCCCCAATCTTTTTTTTCTGTGTACATGTTTTGTGCTGATTAGTGAACATTGGAAGTGAATCTTTGATGTTTTTTGTGAATTTAGTGATTTGTGTTAGCTGTGTTATTAACAAGATTAACTTTACTCTTCTAAATACGAAGAGGTGTTCCTAATCAAAAGGAGGAATTTCCATCCAGAAACAAGAAACAAGAAACAAGATGGCCCCTGGTTGTCAAAAAATGGCACCTGGTTCTCTGGAAATTTGAAGGACCAGGGGCCGCTTTTTTCAGATTTTTGGCTCCTGGTCCATGCCCACATAAGAGAAAAGCTTGTTTGCAACTGACATCCACCTATATTCAATGATTTGTTGTTGTTGTTCTTCTTCCTCATAGGTTAAATGAAGCAAGCAGTCTGAAGTCTCAAAATCATAAGATGCCATCTTTATATCTGACAAATTTAGTAGGTTAGATCTAACCAATGTCTTTTGTAAACATTTTGTTTAACCTAATTGGTGAAATGTCAATTTCATTTCGTGGCTAAAAATTTTGAGAAAGAGAATGACTAACTAACTATACCAAAAACAGCAGGCTGAACAATAAACTATTAAAACCCAATAGCCATGTGCTCACCTAGATGCTTGTGGTAGTTTCTGTATGACATATCCTATAGTCTTCTTAGGTATGCCTTCATCCATCATCAAGTTCTTGAGTTGATCTCCATTAGCATTACTCTGAAAAATGAAAAGAAATCATACAAAAAATGAAATGCACAGCCCACAATTATTTGACACAACTAATCAATAATCCAAAGATCAGTCACAGTCTTGCTTAACCCACTGGTCTATGCTAGTGTACAATGATGGCTGGCACCACAAGTTTGAATGTCCAATAGCTAAAATATTGATAGGATATATGGAGTCAATTATGGAATGGGGTGTTCCAATTTGACACCCCTATTTGTCAGCCTACTTGCGGCCATGTGGGGGGGTGGGGGGTGGATCTGAGGGGGTTAATTGCTTACCTCTATTCCAGCAGCAATGGCACAGAAGCATTCCAGGTGTACATCTTCATCTTGACCATGTTCATCATCAAACCTAATAAAAACATACAAATAGACATCCGCTTAAAAGTTGAAAGTGTGGAGAAACTTTGATTCCATATTGATCAATTTCTAAGTGTCATATTTAAAGGAAAAGAAGTCCTGGTTATCCAATTTAAACCATTTCTTATCATTTAGCACAGACATACCTTTCAACATTGTCATTAAAATAGGAAATTTCATACAATACAATATTGTCCAACACAATTCACTCTTAAATTTTAAAAACGAGAGCATCAATGATGCAGATGCTTCCCACTCGTTTTGAACCATGTGTATCTGAAAATATGTAAACTTACATCCAGCAAAGTTGAAAATGTGACCTTTTGTTCAACCTTTTATGGCCAAAAAAAGTGAAAAATGAATTTTGAATAATATAATTCATTCCTATTATGGCCAAAAAAGTGAGAAAAATTAAAAAATCAATTTTGAGTGATGTAACTTTATTTTTATTATGGCCAAAAGAGAGAGAAAAATATGAAAACAAATGTTGAGTAACATAATTTATTTCTATAATGGCCAAAAAAGAGAAAAATAAATGTTGAGTAAAATAATTAATTTCAATTACTAGTATGGCCAAACAAGATGGTTTGCGAACCAGTAGTCTCGCCTGCGTATCGACTGCCTACTTAATCATTCAGTGGTGGGGTGGATCCCAAGGGAAATTTAGGTCATACAACGGGGTCACCATTGGCACTTTTGATCGCTGGTCCAAGACACACAATTTGACATCTTAATCTTTGAAATAGGACAAAGTTAAAAATTTGACCCCAAGGGATATGTTGGACAACGGGGTCACCATTGACACATTTGATCGCTGGTCAAAGACGAAGGCGCAGCTCTATCCTCACTTACTCACTAAATATCATGAATGTAGGGTGCACGGTTTGTAAAATATGCCATTTAAAGCATTTTACGCATAAATTTTGTGCATAAATTATGCAAATTAGGTACTTAATTAACATATTTTGCGCTCAAATTGCAGCTGGCACAAGCACAGCTCTATCCTCACCTACCCACCAAATTTCATGAATGTAGGGTGCAGGGTTTGTAAAATATGCCATTTAAAGCATTTTACGCATACATTATGCAAATGAGATACTTAATTAGCATATTTTGCGCCGAAATTGTTGCTGGATCTAGTTCGGCACTGGGTTTACCAAGTCACCAAATATCATTAACGTGGGGCGTGCGGTTTTGGAGATACACTCCGGACGGCGGACGCCGGACAGAAAATTGCATCGCTATGTCTCTTCCTGAAAATGTTCAGGCGAGATAAATTTTGAGTAACATGATTTCATTTCTATAATGGCCAAAAAAGAGAAAAGTGTGAAATATAAATTTTGAAAAACATAAATTTATTTGAATTATG
>JXSR01S074045.1:78623-91921 GCA_000969725.1 Ophiothrix spiculata | reverse complement strand
TAAATATCTGTTTCCAAAATTTTGAGCCATTTTCAAACTTACCGATGAGCAATTTTAAGTAAATTTCCTCGCCCTATTCTGCCTGTCGAGTCGTGCCACTGGAGCGAGATTTCAAGTTGAATTTAATGCAGATAAAAGGCAATTTTGTATTGTTTTGTGTTTATTTATTCATTTATTTATTTGAAAATCATTAACCTACATCAATTTACATCACAATAGATTCAGTAAGAAGATAATGACATTTTCAAGACAATTACATTTTTCATACATATCGAACCACTTATGAAAACTAATCACTGGTCTTTTGTTTTGCGAATTAGACATGTGTCCTCTCATGTTATCTAGTGAAGGAGCTAAATTAAAAACAATAAGACGACGAACTGCTTATAAAAGTAACAAACAAACAATGAACAATAACAAAACATGAAAATCGTGCATTAAAATATTTATTTTTTCTCAAATACACGTCATTCAAACAACAATTTTTCAAGTCCAGCACCGTCTGGAAAAGAGAAAATCAATTGGCGCACCTTTTATAAAAAGGAATAAGAGCAATGGCAGCACGCACATTGAAGAAGTAGTTCTAAAACATCGATTGTTTAGACGAGATTCTTATAAAATACGGCAAGTATTCTTGGAAAACTTGTTCAATTACAAATAACTAATGATCTAAAAAACTCAACGTTGAGATTTTAGTTTTGGTTCCGATTTATTTTAACGTTTTTAAGACACTTTAAATAGGGTATAAATCGTCACAATACTTCAAGTTGGGTATTTTGAGGTGCGGCTTATACGGCGGTGCGGCTTATACGGCGATGGTTGAATCTTATTATTTTACTTTTCCGGGGGTGCGGCTTATATTCCGGGCGGCTTATATTCCGGAAATTACGGTACTAACAGTCTGCTTGTGTAAAATACAATCATCAGGTTCTGATGTCATGAAAAACAAAAACAAATGTTCTTAAAAAATAATTTGATGACTAGTGTAAATCTGTGTTTTATTGATAAGGTGACGTGACAGATCAAAAAAACTAATTCTTGTCTGTACTGACCTCATTATCAGGGCACCATATCTTCTTGTAAACATCCTTGACTGGTAAGTCCAAACTGATTATCTTGTTGTTCACCAGTAACTAAAAACAAAAAACAAAAAATACAATGAATATCATATAATTTACTTTGTAGAAATGATACCAACCAGCATTTTGGCTTAGAAAAATATATTAAACAAAACTTAAGAACATAAAAATTGACTCTATCTAAGAGATTGTTTTTTATACATAAAAGAATGTCTTAAGAAATCATGGAATTTAAGTTACCTGAGTAAGATTAAGAAATCAATAAATTTAAATTAATATGAGGGCAAAATCCTGAAGTTACTGATATATAAGATAACAAGTACCTCCCATAAATGGTAAAATCTTTAAGCAACCGAGAAATACGTAAAAAATAAAATATAATCTTAATTACCTCCATTCCTGTATCATCTTCAAGGAGGGCTATCAGCTCACAATCTGAAGTAGAAAGTGAAAAAAATGTGAGTAAGTTGTTATGACCCTACAAACATGTCCAGATTCAAACTTTTATTATTATGCAATCTTAATGAGGTTATAGTGGTAATCTTAAGTTAAAGTGCAATATAAAAACCCTTTCCTTCTGGGCTGGATCACATCGAACTGTGCATGAAAGTCATGCCAATCAGTTTGATCATCAAATCATACTGCATTAGAACAGTTTAATCACAAGTATCAAAACTTCAACTTCGAAATAGTTATGTGTGTGCATTAACATTGGCACATAAGGCAGTTTAAAATGAAAAGGTCTTATTTGTGCGGATGTATAAGATTATATTTAACACAAACACTGTTATCTTGATATGTTTTGCACCAATCACCTACCTCTGCAAATCTTATTCTTCACATCCCTCATCAGTGGGCCTAAGTCTGCATCATTACTGCTGTATGGGTTGCCTTGCATGCGGCCTTGTAAGAAGTCTTCTTGTTGTGGGTCTTTCTCTAGGGTCATGAAGAACTCCCCGATATCATTCTCCTCCTGCGATACACAAATAATAAATTCAGAAAGAAAATTAACTTTTCTCCTCCTTTCCCTATTGTGTAAAATCTCCTGGATAAGCACCTCCTATAGCACATTTACACATTACAATTCTCCTTCCTTAGGCTCAAGGCTAGTTACAGGAAATACCCATTTGCTGAATTGAATTTTACTGCATCACTGGAATAACTGTAATCTACTGCAACCAGCCATTTTAGCACCCTAAATTGGAATAATCAGCAACGATCGATAAATTGTTAGCCAATCCAAACATTTCAACCTACATTAACGTTTTAGCACACATGAACATTTTGACCGCTTTAACACTCTTCTTAATATTCCTATTCAAAAAGATCAACACCTTGGCATTGATTTTCAAATCCCAAACATGCCTTTCAATGAAAGGCAAGTTTCATAAGAATGCATGTTGCTTTATTGGTAAAATCAAAATTTAACTATTATGCTCAAATGACCTGATAATTAGATTAATATTTCCACATGGCTATTTAATTGTAACAAGTTATCTAATTCTTTTGTCCAAATAATGAAAGTGAGGAAAATCCAACTTACAGGGTATATGACACTGCACAGTCGTTCAAAGATGAACACAGGGGTACGAAGGTCATCTAGTCCATAGCGCTTGACAGTGTCCACACATACAGCCATGAATGCACGTGTCTCCAGCTCAGTACCTGCATGGTAAAAAATGGAACGGATAAGAATTAAATGTTGGATGCACAATGTCATGATCAGTTTCTGTTATACCAAAATCATAGATCTATACACGCAATACACATAACACGTTACAATTATGTCTAGTTGAATTACACAACAAAATTCCTCACTAAACCTTTCTTAATGCAGTGCAATAGTTTGTTGTGAGTGTAAGATTAGAAGAGGAAATCCACAGACAGTCTGAATATTGTGTATTTATACATCCTTTATGCACTATCCATGCTTGTACTTTTGCATAAGACTGCCGTTTTATGACCCGTATGTCCCCTACAGACCAACCTGAAAACAAATCAATAAGCCATCAGAACACTAGCCAATCAAGAGCTAGGATTTCTTTGCCAGTACCTGCAATACTGGTCCATGTGTATTGCTGTGAGATCAAACAGGCAGGAAACCATCCTTGGGATATTCAAACTCCAAAATAGCCACATTGGTTATATCCAAGTTGTTCAAATACGGGTAGATTTTATACACATTAGTCACAATCATACCTGTGGTCATATCTTCTAGCAACTCCAGTAACATTTGTTGTGTCTCATCTACCAGCTTGGTTCTTTGCACCAGTAATTTACGCAATGCTAGGTATCCATGGAGCACTGGGCCTAGCAACTTGCTCTTGTAGTGTCGCCGGATAGCTTCTACTTCTAAGAATGAAGACAAGAGTTCTGAAAGGAAAAAAGAAAAGAAATGTGTTAGAAACTTAAAAAGTTGCAGTTCAATAAAACTGGGTCTTGGGTATCCTGATATACTTTCTATATCAAAGTTGTGACGATGAAAACTTAATGAAGCTGTAAGTTTACAATATCAAATTTACTGCTCATTTCACAGACAACTTCTCAAAAGTAAAGCGTTGCTTTGTACTATACCTGTAAGCATCTTAGGAGCATAGCCTTGCGACAAGTCTGAGCTGAGAGTAGTCTCCTCCAAGGCCGACAGAATCTCAATCTCCTGAAAAACAAAACAATTGGATTTAGATTAAGACTTGTTCATTCACATATCTGATAAACTACAAACGCTAAACAACATTCAGGGAAATTGCAAAAATGTCTCTTGTCAATCTGTAATAGAACAGTCATCAGGTTTAAATAATCATTGTTTCCTTATGGATCTTGTTAAGGAATGAATTTATTACAGAAGATAAACCTGGCATATTGCTTAACTATAATTTATATTTCATTACCTTTGTTAGCAATGTGCCAATATGAGGCAAGACTCCCTTGGCAGCCAGATAGAGTTTCCAGTGAGGTGCCTTGGTGAGGCGTTGGTACAGGGCCAGGAATTCTGATGCGCTTTCACCACTGGGGCCAACCTCATCTAGGTAGCTAGTCAATAGGTCAAGCATCTGTTGTCTCCTGCTGGACACCTATAAGCAAGAAAATGGACAATAAAGACTTAACATAATATATGACATTTCTCAAATTCATCTTGCCTAATAAATATTGGTTCCATTTACATCAAAGAAAAGTTAACTTTATCTAAACATACTTTGTCATGACACAAAATTTAACAATCTCTTTTTTTCTTACATGAAGGGAATACTCAAAATTACAAAACTGTAGAATCATTGATTTTGAAGTAATCAATCTAATTTGACAGAACCTTTACAGGGAAAGTTAGCATACCAATATGGAATATATTCATATCAAAATCAAGAAATTTAACTAAAACTGTGAGTGTTTCTGTCAGAAAATGCTATCATTACCTTCTAATGATCTTGTGTGCTACACCTCAGGACACAAGTATTCCAATGTTTGGGACAAATATAAGGGTTTGTAAATCATGAATTTTCAAAATACAGTATCAAGTTAATTGATCAAAATAATCTGTATACATAATCATTAAATGGTAAATTTAGAACTCAACCAGCAGTCTGGTCGTTATACCAAAAGAAGCAGAATGGAACAACCAGTTCCTGTTTTGATGAGCCGAGTGCTTCCACCAAGACTAAGGCTCAATACCAAACTGCCTCATACATACCTGGCACAGTGATTCCACAATATTGCAAGCCACTTGTCTAGCCTGCCGAGATGATGCTGAGAAGAGGACTCTCCTCAGCCAGGTACTCCCACCAAGACGAAGGCTATCAGGAGACTTCTTCACACCTGCCTTCCATTTCCGGGCATACTTCTCCATCAGGTACTTGCCACGGATGTCTTCTGTCGTCTTCTTCTCTGGAGAGCTCTCTTGTGGTGTAGGAGAAGCTGCGTCATAAAAATGTAAAAGAAGTGAGCTTTTATGGATACAATAATACAATAACATTTCCAGTAAAACATATTTAACTGATCAATGACTGAATTTGTGAACTGCTAGCCCCGTTTTACATTTGGTTGCAGGCCTCTCTTTGTAATCCTTGCTCTGATATGACAAAGAGTTGATGTCAAAAAAACTTCAGATCAAGGAATAATTTTTATAAATTACACTTTTATTATGTTAATTAAATTACATTCACAGTAATATCCATTTGTGTCATATAAATGGAAATGCTATTTCATCATTCTTTTTGCAGGCAATGCACAGCTAATGGTACGGAATAAAACACATTATGTGGATTTCAAAATCATGAATGATGAAATGTTATATTTATGACCCAATATTTAAACTTTGTGCATGCAATTACTCACCTGGTTCATTGAGTGGAACCCTAGATTTCCACAGTGAATATCCATTATCTGTTGATTTCAACCACTCAGGCGTGTTCACATACACATCGCTTCCAACTGGTTTCACTGTGCTCAGATTCTCAATATTCTTCTCCTGTAAAACAATAAATAGGAAGTGGTAAGCTTTAGGTACAAGTTTGAAGATATTCCTTACGAACATAACTTTTTCAAACTAAAGCCTTGTCATTATTCAAAAATTGCACAAATTTATACCTTGGCCAGGCAGGAAATTGTCCAATAAACATTGATAAAAGTCTTCAAGCATGCTTCAGGTCCACAATACAAAACTGTTAAGTACATCAGAACAATGCTTCTGTCAAATAAGGTCATTTTTAGGTGTGATATTCTGATTACTACCAATGTATGACCCCTTTTCAAAATAAAATCATTTTAAATACCAGAAGGTTGTTATCAGTTCAGATGGGATTATAAGTAAATAGATTTTGAATGCAGTAAAAAGGTTAACTTTTCAACATCAGTTGTAATTAACGGCAAAGAGTTTGCAACCATTAAGTACCTTATGTTTCTTGCTGGTAGGCTGGGGTGGTTTCACCAGATGTTGTAGGATGCGTAGGCATGGCAACGTGATGTTCTCCATTACAACTGGACTGCGGGTCTTTACTGATAACAAGAATAGCTTCATCACTGAAATCACAAAAAAAAGGAGTAAAGTCAATGATTACAATAACATTCAAATCCTTCTTGGCATTTTATTTAAAGCAAAAATAAGCATTTAATCTCAAACATAGCAGAGTCTATTATTGCAACTTACCACATCTGAGCCTGTATTCCCAGCAGGAGTCATCCTTCTCCATGGTGTGCACCAGCAGTGCCATCTCATTGCGCACAGCATTAGCCTGTGTGTAAGCAAAATAAGAACAACATTTAATAATGTATGTTTGCAATAAATGAATTCTTTCGATTTAGTGTTGACTACAGTCACGCTGACTAAATCAACTATACAACCAAAGTTTTTAAAACATCATTCCTTGAATATTTACACCAAGTGCTTTGTTATAAGGTGGGTTTGTATGATTGTTTGAGTTTGTATATGCACAGAAAGTGGGATTATTCTCAGGGACTAGATGCTATAAAAATATGAGTACAATGTGATTTTGAAGGCATTCTAATAGCAATGAATATTTTCCTACATTTCATTTTGACCAGTAAAAAATCCCAATAACAATAACAATTTTGGGGTGTCAGGAATCTTTACCATACAGCAACTACAGGAGCAAAGAGTTTTATCTGCAGCTAGATCACAATCACTGCCAAACAATGAGCTTACCAAATCAGGATTGGAGCGGTGTCCTTTGAGTGCAGCAGTAATGCGAGCCATCAATATATCATTGAGTAGCTGAGTAGCTTCAGGATTGTCGCGAGTCAACAAGGCCAAAAGTTGACGCACTTCGCTTCGGAACACTGCGGTACCACGTCGGAGGTTGTATTCAACAAGTTCTTGGATCAAACCCTGTTGAGAATGTAAAAAGTACAAAGTTATCTAAATTCAATTTATTTTATTTCCATCAAAATTACAAAGACATTTAAAAAGACACAATGGAGGAGATGCAACGTTCCAAGCATCAACAAATAAAATTAAGATTGTCTACTTACTTGCTTGACTAATATCTGTCTAGTTTCTGCATTGGTTGCCAAGGCTCTCAGCAGGGTCACACAATGCTCAGTGGCTGCAGCAGCACAACCATAACATCTGCCACGGCTACAAAATAAAATAGATGTGAGGTTGAAATCACATGCATCATTATATAGACAAATTTAAATGTTTAACAACTTCCAAAGGTAAAAAATCAGGCATGTTTTGGCAGAGTAAAATGTTATCTCTTATCACCAATTTTAATGCAGACTTTGAAATTTCTAGCAATATGAAAAAATCTGAAACCAAAACATATTAACATTTATTCTATTAAGTACTAAAAATGAAGCATCTGTGTTGATTTTGACCTCTACCAACAAAGATATAAATAAAAAAAAAACTTCTGGTAAAATTTCAAAAAAGCCTTTGGAAATGAAATGTGGGTAATCTGCCTCAAGCTGATGACAAACTAGCAACAAAGATCTAACAAAGAAAAACTTATCCTTGGTGGTTCATTTAAGAGGTTTTAACATCTATCTTTCCAGTATCTCTCAAGCTGGTTTTTCAATTAGTTCATGTTTTTGCTTACAAACCCTATTATGCAAGTTATTCCAGGTGAAAAAATGCTAAAATGGAAATAATTTTAACTTGCTAGGGTCTAGGTAACATCTGGTCCAAAAAACATGCTTCTTGTGTCTTGCCATGTACTTCATGGGCTTTAGAGTGAAGTATTTTGAAGCTTAACTAAAAACAAGGAACTAACACTGTCAAATAAACAAAAAGAATCTTACTTTCTTTCTGCAAGTTGACAACTGGGTATTGCCATGGCAGCATTGCTGGGTGAGGGCGACGGATGAGGACTAGTCAAAGGTGTCGCTATCGGAGTCATCCCTGTACTGGGGGCGCTAGACTTCATTGCCGTCTCCTGTTGTCTACGATCATATTCTACCAGTTCTTTACGTGAAGCCATGACTTTCTGTATGAATTTACTAAGGTCATCGAATGTTGCACGACACTCATTGCAGTAACGCTGAGCTATCTGCTGGATGGTCTTGTTGACAACGCTAGCTGTGCTACCTCCTCCTGCTCCTGACCCTTGAACTGCATCACTCTTAAATGATAAAATGTTTAAAAATGAGAGCGATAAAGTGATTTCTCATCACACAAAAAATTTTCACAATTTGCTCTGCCAAAAAAAAAAATATTACAGTTAAGATCAAGCTTGAATTTCATTTTCCATAAATTTGCAAACAAATAATCCTGCATACTTATATTAAAGACAACAACTTATCTTAGTTATCGATTCAATCTCAGCAATTGAATCTGTCATGACATGTCTGCACGCAAATTAACTATGCATAATACCAATACATAAGTGAATGCTATTGAAATGGACATTAAGTGAGCCACAAGTATCAGCAAATTATGTTTCAAAGACTGTACATAACTTAATTCGATAAACAATGTCTCTCTCATCCCGATTCATGAACTTTCACTTATAGAGTATATACTTGCAGAATAGTAACTATCTGTTGGCGGTATCATCCTCATGGAGTTCTGCTGTTCCATCTCGTCCTGATTAAGAGCTTTAACCAATAGAGCCTCAAGGACTTGTGGAACAGTAACTGTCTAGAAGCATTATAAGCTCCCCCTTTCAGGTCTTGTCCCGATTCGTGAGCTTTCACCAGTAGAGCCTCCAAGATATGCTTATGGAACAGTAACTGTCTATAGGCATTATCAGCCTATTCCTTCATGTAACTTACCGCTGGTCTATCTCGTCCTGATTCATGAGCTTTCACTAACAAAGCCTCCAAGATATGTTTATGGAACAGCAACTGTCTATAGGCATTGTCAGCTTTCTCCAGCAAAGAATTGATGGTAGAAGTTGCCTAGAAGAAAAATCATACAAAATGGGATGTTAAAAAACTCATCAACATTTTTCAACATCAACATCAGTGACCTTTATATAAGAATCTCATTTTATTTGATATGTGAACTATTTCCTTTCACAGAAATAATGTTACAATATACTTAAATCACTTAAGAGTAATACATTCTAATAGCATCGATATTTTTAGTTTGCTTCTGGTTTTTGATAGCTATTCATACACTCCGCGTGTGCTCTGCGTGTCACCTAGCAAATCAGAACGCAAGGATATAAAGTACGCGGAGTGCAGTGGATCTTCACAATGCACTGCGTGTGTTGCGTTCCAATTTGCGTGGCGGGCGTGTAGTGCGTATGAATGTTTCATTGTTTTTGTCGGGTGATTAGTTATTTAGTTTAGAGAAGTTTTGGATTTTGATGGTCATATTACGGGCCATATTTCTTTTCACAACAGACCCAATATTATTTTTCTGTCGTGTATGAATTAGATTAATAAATTTGCATTCCATAATGCTCGTAAAATGAGACAAAATCAATGCACTTGCGGTATATTTTGATTGCTGTCAAATGCACTCGGCCGCTACGGGCCTCGTGAATTGGACGCATCAAAATTGACTGCGCGTGCATTGGTTTTGTCTCATTTCACTCGCGTATGAAATGCGCATTTATTAACCTATAAATAAAACTTGATTTCAGTTGCAAACATTTTGCTCTAAAGTGGAAGAATTTCATTCATGATCTTTTTAGATCATTACAGGTGCAAATGACAATCACTTAATGGAGCTTTTGTAAACCAGCTGTGGTAGAAACTTGTAACTAAATATTCTGATTAAATAAAAGATCATGAATGAAATTCTTCCACTTGAGAGCAAAATGTGATCCCCTGATTTTTATGAATCAGAAGACCTGCTCATCCTTTTTTGCATTTCAGAGTAATAAAACACATCATCAATTGTTTCTTAAAATTCAAAAGTGGATTTTATATGACCACTAATTATTGGCCCTACCATGAATGGTCTTATATTTACCTTTTTCCTGTCATCTTCAGTCTCTATAGGGTCTACTGCACAGCAAGCTCTAGCTGTGAGGGTGTAGTCAAATTTGGCATACTTGCAGAATCCGCAAGCATTACACAGGAACGGGTCCTTCTCATCATAGTTAATTGCTCTGTGGAGAAACAAATAAACAGGAATTAAATGTCACATACAATGCTGAAATTGTTTTATGTTATATGATGTAAGACTCAATGTGTAAAACTCAATTATAATGGAATTAATCATAATCATGGTCACGTTATTCATACTTGCATAAAAATGGAGTACACAACCTGATTTTGAATACATTGAGACGTGCTGCATCTGACAAGCAGGTTTAATTTCAATTTTATTAGACATTCACACTTTACTCTGCTGGCATCAACACAACACTTACCGGCATTTGTGGCACTGGAACACATTCTCTCCACAGTTTCCGCACACACCAGGATTAGCAGGGACTGATGCGCTACAGCGAGGGCACTGTAACGTCTCGGCTGATGCTGTCAGGTTGTCATAGAAGTCTGAGTATTCAATCATGAGGTTGGCAGCTACAATGGGGAGAGGGAATTCCACCTTGAGCTCAGTCTGGCCTGCTGCCAGCTGGCACTTCTTGGCTTTGTGCCACATTGTTGGCCTGGAAAATTGAGCAAAGAAAAACACCTATAAGATGAACTTTCTTATATACAAGAGATTTATCAAAGATTATCTCAATCCTAATCAGTTATTAATACTAATTGTTAAAAAAGAATTTATGACTTGATGAACTTGGAACATATCACATCCTAAAATCATTGTCACCATCGCAGCCCGGATCCCCGGGTTTTGTGCAGGTTTCCGTGAGACAATTAGCCGTTAGTTCCTTGTCCGAGGGAATTTCAAGCACACTCAACTTTTGGCACCAGCGAATTCGAACTCAAGACCTTCTGTATCGCAAGCGAGCACCTTACTGTTTGAGCTGGGACCAAATGACTGGGAAAGGTTTTTTCCCCAAAAATATAGCATTTTATTAAATATAACTTTCAAAATAAAATAAAACATGTGGACCAATTTTATTGCATAATAAAAAATTAGGCATACTTATGAATGTTGTCAATTCATCCAGGTAGAAAAAAAATCAAAGGCAATAATTTGAAAATTTGAAAAATTGCCATTTATTACCAGTTTGTAAATATCAAAAAGCATTAAAACTAAAACAAGACTTACTTGTTCTTGAGCTCAACCACAGATTGTACTGTGCGGTTGTTGTAGTAAAAGTTGACGGTGCGCACCATCTTGGTTCGTTTGAGGTCACTGATGCGTAGTGTAACCTTGGCAATGGTGTGTGTACCAACTAGCTTGACAATTTGTGTATTGGCTGTGTAGCGAGAGTCTACCTTCAAAGCAGTCAGTTTCAGGCTCTGTTGGAAAAGAGAAGCATGAAAAATTCAATACAATTTGAGTTCATATTTCCTCGCCATAGGCTAGGGCATTTTTAACACATACACATTAAAACTCACATTTCCTGAGAATCTGTCTTCATGAGAAAAAAATGTGATGTAACACCTTGTATGCGACATTTTACTATTAAAACATGTTGTAAAACTTTTTTTTTTCAAAATCTATCTTGTCAGATACTGACAACCCCCTAACCTGTGCCTTCATGAGACATTTTAGTAGAATTTCTACCCTACCCAGCATGAAATCAAAACTTGAAAGTAATGTGGTATATTTAAGTTATATCAAGAACCTGATTCTTATCATCAAATTGACCACTAAGGATGTACCAGGGCCAGCCTCCTGTATCCATTAGCTACTAAAAAAACAAACTGAGCGGTGGAAGACAAGGGTTAAAGTCAATAAAATACATAATTCATGACTTGGTGTGCTTTCTTTGCGAGTTACAAAAGGATTAAGGAGTGACATATGTCACAATACTCACAAGACTAACCGCAAATCCGAGAGTTGATACTTACAGAGAATTGAACTTCTGGGTTGTTGCATACAAGGCATGGGTCACTCTCCAGGAAATAGCCATCAAATTCAACCATTCCAAACAGCATGCTGTGAAAACAAGACATTTTTAGCAATTTAAAAAAATCTTGCACAAAACTTACGGCTCCTTTTTAAAATTTAAGGATGGAGCCAAACATAAATTGAAATCTTGTGTGATTCTTATTATTAAGTTTTCAACAATTACTATAACTTGCAAACATCCTGAATATCTGGTAATGTTTATTCCAAACAAAATCATAACTTCTTAGATAAGGTAATTGTTAAAATAAAGTATGAATGACTTCATCTTTCATTGGAACTCAACTTACTTGTATACAGTAGAGTTAGCATGGTTAGCCAGGGCTTGGTTCTGAGACTTCAACAATGCTGCTGCTTTTTGTACATACTGCAAGGACTACAAAATGGTGCACAGAGATGAAAATAAATTATTTAAGAACATGTATAATTGGAGCAAGTAAGAAATATTAGTTAAAATTGGGATACATACATCTGAGTAACAGGAGAAATAGCCTGTTCAAATGTCTCGTAAAAATCAATTTTTCTGTTTGGATACAAACCATTCTTTTAAAACTAAATTTTTAAAACCAACAGTAAAAGTTAGGACTAAATCTCAAAATATTTATGCCCAATACAAATTATTTTCAAAGGCGATTTTTTCTATACAATCAGGCTCTTAAAAACACTGTAACTTTAAGCGCCACATAGCCAAGCCCAAAATCTAGGCAGAATTACTTTCCAATCATCCCTTACCCCAAGCCTGCATCAGGGGCAGTCAGCACCTACCTGGAGCTTTTGAGCGCCACATAGCCAAGCAGGTCAACAAACTGGGCAGCATTATGTCCCCACCACATCCCCGAGCCCCCTCCAGGGAGTCAGCACCTACCTTCTGCATGCTGTATGGAGCTTTGAGCGCCACATAGCCAAGCAGGTCAACAAACTGGGCAGCATTATGTCCCCCACCATCCCTTACCCCCAGCCCCACCATCCCTTAACCCCAGCCTGCACCAGGGGCACATTACGTACCTTCTGCATGCTGTATGGAGCTTTGAGCGCCACATAGCCAAGCAGGTCAACAAACTGGGCTGTATTACGTCCCCACCATCCCTTACCCCCAGCCCCACCATCCCTTAACCCCAGCCTGCACCAGAGGCACATTACGTACCTTCTGCATACTGTATGGAGCTTTGAGCGCCACATAGGCAAGCAGGTCAACAAAATGGCCAGCATTACGTCCCCACCATCCCTTAACCCCAGCCCCACCATCCCTTAACCCCAGCCTGCACCAGGGGCACATTACGTACCTTCTGCATGCTGTATGGAGCTTTGAGCGCCACATAGCCAAG
>JXSR01S074045.1:26354-47033 GCA_000969725.1 Ophiothrix spiculata | reverse complement strand
AAGCAAAAAAATGTTACTGGTTACATATAAAAACAAAGTTTGTAGGTTTCGATAAAATATTTTTAAAAAGAATACACACTTCTTTTCTTAGTGCATTGAAATTTGATTCAAAAACTGGTGACAAAATCTATTATCTTGCCTAATTTTCAGTAATGGCAGGATTATAGAAAACTAAAATTTGTGAGAGCAAAGATTTTGGTTACACTTAGCTTTCAGAAGTTGTCTAATTGAGTAGTTAATAAATCACAGACTTGGCAACACCGCTTTACACAACACTTACTGAATCTTCACCTCCGGAGTCTTCCTCTTCAACCACCATGTCTTCTGCCCAATCAGAGTCAACTTCTGTTGCTATGGCTTCAACATCATACACAGTTGGCAAAGTTCTAGTACAAGTTTGAACATCAAGAAAAAAACAATCACAATTAACAATTAAAAAAAAAAGGACATTAACTTGTCAATAGCAACCTAATGGTAATTTCTTCACAGATTATAGACCACTCCTGAAACAAAACTATGGTTGTGGCATCTGCAGATATTGACTTAATTTATAGCAATTGATTGACAGATACCGACTCTTTTTCTCATTTTTATTCTGCCATCATTTTCTTCTGCCACAAGAGTAAATACTACAAATCATTTTCCATTACCCATTTTAAAATTATAACAACTTGTCATATTTCTATTTGATCCACAATTTTATAATAATAACAAATAATTTCACACTTTTTATTATTCAAAGGCCCAATCGATTTGTTATGATTACACTGAACTGTTATTAAGAAAATTGGCAACATTTCCTTGCAAATACAATTTCTTAATGTTTCTTAATTTCATAATACAATATACTAACTTGTCAGAGGTTTGTTTGAGTGCTCCCAGTACATTGGCTATGTAGGAGAGTAGATAGCAGGCTGCTTCCATCATGCTACGGTGCTGCAAGAGAGGAAAGAAGTTTAAACATACCTACAAATTTGCAGACAAACTCCTTGTCTTTCATCAATAAAACAGGAGTCTGATGCAGAATGTCAACTGAGATTGGTGGACTTTCATGAATGATCTATGGGCTTGTTGTGCTAATCATACGGTTCGAGATTTCAAAATTGTAATCAGAATTTTATGACTGACTGGAATAACTTTTGGTGGATATTGATGCCCTCTCCAAACAATTTGACCTAACAATGCATACTTTTCAGTCATTGCAATTTGTTCAATTAAATTTAGGATAATGAATTTAGTTCAACATGTATCATCGACGATGGCATAGAAGTAGGCATACAGGAAATTACATGTGCCTATTTTGCGGGATTTCTTCAAGACAAAACAAGTTCAGGGAAACATATGCATATGAATTTCCTTAGTTTGTAATAAACCTTCATTTTAAACTGTTTTAACGCAAATCTCTTTTTGAACCAAATCTTTTAATATTGCTCTAACAGTAATTCTTGCTTTTAAAATCAAAGAAGATTCATACATATAGTCTACAATAAAATCAAACGTAAAATGTATATTTCTGAGTTTATCCACTTGACCTTGTCACATTTTGCTTACCTTTCCCTCAGAGTTTTCTTCACTCAATTTGTCTGAAACATCTTTGTGCGAGAGGAACCGTTTACTGTAAAAGATGCAAGAAGATAAATTATTCTATAAATCACAATAGGCCGAATACATTAAGATAACGTTAAACATCAAAGAAATTTACAATTGCAGGTGGAGGACTCACCATGTCTCCAAAATGCCATCTCTTGTGTTGGTTTCCATTTTAGTATAAAATTTTGAAAAACATACTCTTGAGCCAGTATGGATGTGGTCAAACAACCTCTTAGGTATATACTTAATCATTGCTTACCATTCAGACAGCCAGTCATTGGAAGCCTTGAATAGTTCCACATGTCCTAGTCCTGAACCAGCACCGGCTAGCGTGATCATGACAGGCATCAGCTCAGAGAAGCCAAGGTTATCTCCAGTACCAGCCAACAGCTCAGATCCCATGGGGATCAGGGCTTTGAGTAGTGCAGTAGCTACACTTTCACCAACAAGGCTACAAAATGAAAAAAAATCACTACATTAATCAAAATGATACACTTAATACATGACAAGCAGGTCAGTGGTTACACCCCATAAGGCTGGGAATCTTGAATAAATTCAAAATGACTTGTTAAACTTATTCTGAGCTGAGTGGCCCTTTGATTTTTTTTTCACAAACACAAATCTAACCCAAAACCTGTCCTTTAGATAAAAAAACATGTAATCATAAAGCTCTTTGTGTACCAGTAATACTTTTCATAATAAAATGAAGCTATATCACAAGCCAGTAACAACTACAGAGTAATTCATTTCCTCACCTGTTTTCTTTCACGATGTAAGAGGTTAAGTTCTGCAGTAGAAGTCTATTCTCTTGACCTTTGGCCCCAGGGTCACTATCTCTTATGATGCGTGACAGCCATTTCTGCAATGTCTCCAGGTCAATGCTAGCAAGCTTGCCCATTGACATACACAGAGTCTCAAGAGCTTTATCATCTGGTGTGTCCTCAGCTGGAAGAAAGGAAAAATGAGTCCAATCATTTTCATTTCAATTAAGAACTGTATTCTCACTTTATGAATTCTCACGGATATAAAATGTAATTATCAATTAAGTCTACAATTTTGTGTTAAGAGATCAGTTTAAACTCCTTTTTATATTTAACTTTTCAATATTTACTCTACATATGTCAGAACTGTTGCTACCCTTGTGATCTTTTTAGAAAAGGACAGTACTTACCTAGCTGCAGGAGTTTGTTGAAAAACTTGAGAACTTTGGTTCCATATTCTGCTGAAAGATTCTCATTCGATGCAGATAACAGAACACTGATCAACTCTGAAGAAAAGTGAGAATAAACATAATTTTCATACCTGGGTACAAACTCTACTACTACAAGTATTAACTAAACCATGGTTCTGTTTTACAGTAAATGCTTCTCCTCTTGTAAATGAATGATTTTTTTTTTGCTTTCACCTCATTTGTACATAAATCACCTTTTTAGTTCTACTTCAGAGAAAAAGAAAAGGGTGGTATTCAAGAGTTTAAACCCAAAACCTCTCACGCTGATTAAATGTCCATGATACACACCACTTGTAAGTTTCTACCAAAGGTTAGAATTCTTTACCAATCTTCATGTGTACAGACTTGTGTGCATTCATTTTCTTAATTGGGATTTTGTAAGATTTGGACAGTTACTGTTGTAGTTGATGCAACACAGTAATGATGTCAAAAAATTTAAGTGCACAATCTGAACTTTGTCATGCTCAGAAAATTTTGCAGCAAGCACAACTAGCCAATATTTCGATTACCTTGTCGTTATAGTCCCAACAACATACTTTAAAATAATTGGAAGAAAATCAACTTTAGTTGCCCTGACAAATCACTGACACTATACAAATGAGTAACAGTGTATATCTGGGCAGCTCTGAATTGTAAAAATTGGTAAAAAATCCACTTATTGTATACTCACCTGCTTTCTCAGTATAGAATTTCTCCATAGCTTTCTTGGCTGGGTCCTTGTCTAAATGATTCTCCATTGTACGGATACATTCCTGTAAGATCATTTCATCTAGACCGCTATCTGGCTGTGAATGTTTGGTAAATAGATCATGACATGCTGCTACGACATGGAGGTAGAGCTGCATGGTGTAGTCATCGCTGTCTGACGCACCTAGAACGCGCTCTACTGCTATGGTTGCCTGCAAAAAGAGTTTACAATAATCAAATAGCTGTTTGGCATACTGACCCAACTAATTTAGATATCAGCAAATTTAGCTCATTCATCTGTGTAAGCATCTCCAAAGAAAAGTAGAGTTAAATACAGTTTATTACCTAATTATTTTCCCCACCTCAAATTTCCCCATGAAATGGAAGGTTTGGGTACAAAAAAACTCATATTTTCCTCAAAATCCGGTAAATTTTACACTAAAATCATGCTTTCTTAAGGGTCATTGTTAGGCACAGTTTTGGTTATGACATCAACCTGGCTTGACTAAAATTGTAAAATGTAGGTAATGGTTCATTATTATAATAAAAAAAAAAGCAGCACAAGTATTTTTCACATTTTCAAACATATCAAAGCGTGTAATTTTAGATATATGTCATCACTGGAATAACTTGTAAGAAATATTGACAGATTCTAGAGTGTTCACACATACAAAGCAATAAAAGTTGGTATATACCCTGCTACTTACAAGATCTGCTAAGCCTTCTGTACTGGCATCAAGTAGCAAAGGAAACATGACATCAACCAATCTATCCTTGTGCTCCTCAGCGTCATAGCACCATCTGCAATAGACACAAATGTTTAAATATCAAGTAAAATTAGATAAATGTCATTATTTCTCCTTCAGAAACATATAATCAGGTCAAAAACACAGATCAATTCCTACTAAAAATCATTAGTTGACATGGATTCGTATGAATACCTTATACTAGGGAATTTCAAAAGCAAAATCAATGTTTTTTGTCTTTGTCAAACTAGGAAAACAAATATAGACTAATAACTTAAGCGCAAATTTCATTGATGGGTGTCAATACTGGCAGTCCTCATTTTGCACTCAAGGACATTTATATTTAAGGATCTCCTTCATCTAGCAAATAGGACTACATGACAACCCAGATGACGGGAGATAGTGTCACCTGCAACGCCGCTTGCTCATGTTAAGTAAAATTTATTTCTGGTCATTTAGATTCAATTTAACCCAATATCACTGAATAAAGATATCCTTTTTCAAATAATAACTTGAAGACTGATAATCATGGACAGAAGAGGAAAGCAAATATATTTGTGAGGCAGTCTGACATGGTTTTGGGGAAGAAAACAGTTACATGTCGATTTAGCTATTTAGTTTATTTCCTTAATTGATCTAATTTAATAGCAAATATTATCAAATGATATACTTACACCAACAGAAGGCCAGCATGACATGCTTCATAGAAGCAGTAATGGCTGCAACTGTTTGACCTTTAGAAAAAAAGAAAACACAAAATGTCTTGGTTAAAAAAAATTGTGGCCACATCAATATCAAAACCAACAAAATTGGATTCACAACACAACGAGATTGAAATTACACAAGGAGTTTCATGTAAAATTGCCTTCTGAAAGTCATATTTGTATATAAATTGTTCAAAAAATTGCAGTCTTTTACAAATGTTGAGAGTTGTCTGCAGCTCTAAAAGCCAAGCAGAGTGTGAGCAGTAATTAATTTATACATGGAAATAATCATGATACATTTTTAAACAAAAAATAAAATGTTTTTTCCATATACTTCGTCTGTAATTACAAAAAAAAAAAAAAAAACAGGCACACTACATTTAATTTTGAAACATCTTTTGTCAGAAATGAGAAAATCATGCACCCATGCATCTAAGCCATGCAATTATTACATTTTTCAAACAACAATCCAACAACCCAATGAATACTTTGCATCAAATCATTGAGGTCGATTTTAGAGAAATCCACTCGTAAAACATATCAAAATATTTTTTAATTAAAGTTTTAAAAACCAAAATTGTTTAGTTAAAATTGTACATGTGCTAAATTTAAGTTACAGATACAAATTTTGATAAGAACATGAAAGCAGAGAAAAACTCAATTTGCTTTTATTTTTACATTTGTCATTAAACGTTTCTTCATAAAAGTGTAACTTTGTTACATTTTAAAGGAAACAATTGGACAACATAATATTCAAAGGTTTAAGGCACATGAATAAAGTTTATGTTAAGTTTTAACAAGAACGTTTAAGGTGATAAATGTCAAAATTAACATTCTTGACAAAAGAAAAGTGATCTCAATCAGTACCAACCTTAAAATGTGTTACTTTATATCATTCAAACTCTATCTATATAAAAATTCATCAATTTGGTTATGAATAAATACCAATAATAATAATAATAATAATAATAAAACGTTTGCAACAGCCGGTAAAGCAAAAATGACCACATTTTGATCTTTCATGCATGGAAGACATTGATGTATGTGATTATGGATAAGAACAACATTAAAGAGTATAATTTATTATAATAATGCTTTCATAATATGTATAAATTGTATCTATGATTAAGCATGCATTAACACATCTCATGCACATTATAGACTCTTTCACACTCTCATAAAATAAGTGAAAATTAGAAATCAAAGAAAGGAAAAGGGTGAAGCAACCTGCTCCAAAGTAGATTCATAAACAGGACTGGGACAAAGACTACAGCTGGAACTGATACAAATTTTGGGGAGAGGTAGACTGAATTCAATGCAGATGATTGACAATGGAATGAACAATAAAACCACAATTATAGTACAGCAGCATATACTTGATACAACTAACATGAAACATTGACAAGAATTTACAGCACATTGACAGCATTCATATAAATCATTCAAACATTTTTGTGTCTTTATAAATCCTATCAATAGTTAATCTACCGTTTGCAGTTTCGATATTAAATTATATTGGAAATTATATTTGATTTTGGAATATATCAACCTTAAACCATTTTTTTTTTCAATTATAAATAATTTAAACTACATTCCATGCCTTGCTTGAATTCCAATGCGAAACTGGTAAGAGTCAAGTAACTTCCAAAAATAAACAAATTCTCTAGTTACTAGATGGATATCAACTGTAATTGTTGTAGCCTTTTGTAGGTTGCAAGACAGGACAACAAGATTCCAGTCTCATACACCACTAAGGCACATTGTAGGACCTACATAGTGACCACTAAGGCACACTGTAGGTGCAACAGAGTAGCAGACAAATGGTTTGGAGCAGATTGCTCACCTGTATCTGTCTTGAAGATGCCCACGTTAGGTAGCAATTTGCCAAAGGTGAACTCAAAGCCTTTGTTGGCACCAGATCCTGCCGCCGCAGACCCACTGTTTGAATTGCCGTTGTCAGCCCACGCACTTGGAATTCCCATACGTGACATAGGTCGCAGGTCAATCTGAGGTTCTGTCTTGTCTGTACTAGATGATGCACTCGCTGAATTTGATCCTGGTTTTGATTTGGATTTACCGGCTTTTAAATCACTGATGACATTTCGTAAGAGAGTGCGTTGACCTTGTGGCATCGTCAAGTCCTGTACGTCAACTTCACTCATACACATTAGTGCTTGTATGGAATTAAAGTCTTCATCGGCCAATACTTGTAAGGTAGCATCAGTAACCTCGGCAGGCCAGGCTAGCAGGGAGCGTACGATCTCTAGCTGCTCGGCTCTCTTACGCTCATGTGCACCCATGGCTTTGCTCTGGCTGAGCTTGGCTAAAGATCTGTTATCTGCAGTAGGCAAGGTGGGATAGTATAGTTTGGAGGGAAAAATAGTTAAGGGGGATTTTTAAAATCATGCTCAATGTATACAAAGTTTTATTGATATGGGTTAGATAAATGTGATGTAAAAACAATACACATTGTTAAGTAATTACACATTGACTTGTTTAAAATCTTGATGATATTAGTGACACAGTTACACACCAATCCTGAATAAAATTTGTAAATAGACACCACAGCAGTACACATGGAAATTTACTTCAAAGAAAAAAAACAATTTACTTATTAACAACATAATATTGCAGCCTGATTGTGAGGCTTGTATTGCAGCTGCAGAGAGAAAATTTTCTTTTATCTTTTCACTTGAAATAGATTCATCAGGATTGTTCATAGTTCAAATAGTATTAAAGTTCTCAAAAACAAATCCAAAATTTGGTACTCACAGATATATTTTATTTCTTTATCTTTTCGCCCAAGTCAATTTTGGTGCCTGTCTTTAGCAAAAATGTTTTCCTGCAGGTCGTAGATGGAGATTGACTCACATATTCTTTAGAATTGCTCAGCAGTGTTCCCGCTAAGGATTTCAAGCTTGCTCCAATTCAAACAAATTAGAAGAGGTGTTTGCACCAAAATCACTACGCGAGTCTTAAAATTTGATAAATAAGCAAGAAAAAGCATCTCTCTCACACATTTTCATAAACTTGTTGCGCTAATTTTCTCGTCTCCTGCGTATTGTAAAAACTTCTCATATTCAATAACAGCGTATTCCCAGTTCCATCGACTTAATAAATTGACATCTCTTACATCTTCACTCAAAACGCAAGCTAATAAACGCATCGACCCATATGTTTAGCATTTTAGTTTGCTAATAAAATGTATAAAATCCATACAACGAAAAATCATCAAGGCAATTGACTAGTACAATTGGATTGAAAAAAGCGAACACTAACTCTTGTTTATTTTCAATAGTTATAACAAAGTGTATGCATTTGATTGCTTTTAACACATGAAAAAGGACTCTTGTTAAGCAATGTTGACTGATGAATCAGTGGAAGGAGTATAATTGTGAAAAAGAGGGTTTCTACTTACTTGACAGTGAGCTGATATGAGCAGCTTGGATTGCATTCAGGTAGCTCTCTGATGGGATGACATCATTGGCAAAGGCAGTCCTCTGAAATAACCACAAATATATTCTATTGTCAGATTTATATTTTCAAAATATAGAAAAACAAGGTAAGATGTAGGTGTTTCTATCCTATTATTGTTTTATCTTGTTTATTAATTAATTAATTTTATTTATAACTAAGATTCAGCGAAAAGCCAGGCTAATCCCAACAGTGCATATGCTTTAAAAACAAAGGATGAGTCCATAGTTTGAAAGACAGAATATTCAAAAGAATTTCCAATTGAGGACCCTAGAACTAAAAGGGGGTTAAGTCACAAAATCTTCAAAAATTGAGTGGTGTCAATTTCCTGCTACAGAATTCTCATTTCTACATTTTGTACAAGTTTTGTAGTAATTTGATGATTAGAGCATGTGTAAGAGTTACTGCAAGATACAGCAATACCATTCAAGACAACACAAATGATATGATGTTTGTGCCATTTTCTCAGTTTGTACTCAATGTGACTTAACCCCCTTCTGGTTCTACTAGGGTCCTCAATTTCAGATGCAGGAGGAAAACGATGTGCTTGGAGGAAACCTGTTGACTATAGTCATCTGAAACAAACCTTTATATTCTGGGCGGGATCAAATCACATCGTGCGTGAACAACAAAACAATCAAATTGATCTTCAAGTCACACAGCAACAGAACTGACAAATCACGCGAGCTCACAAGTATCGCGTGAGTTGCATTTGAACTTTAACCTCGGCGCACAAGACGCGTAAAAGTGAAAAGGTTTTCTTCATGCGACTATAGTATGGATTGACAACCAAATTCACATACAACCTTGGTCCGACCAGGAATCAAACCTGGGCCACATTGGTGAAAGGGGAAGGTAGAACCGCTTTGTTAACCCATCCCCCAAACAAGGGGTCTGAAGGGGAATGAAACCCATGTCACCAGCATGGGAAACAAGAAAGATACCACTTCACTAGATGGACTGACAAGCTAATGAGTCATGATAAAGGCTTTTTCATTTTATATCATATTTTCATGATGGATGGTTATTAGAGTGGACAGACTTACCAAGGGATTTGTAGCAGGGAATTCACTTATAGATTCTTTGTTCTATTTGGCCACTGTAGTCTTAACAGCTAGAGGCAGCCCAACCATCAACATCAGACCAAATGAAGACAGTTTTGACGCATAGCCTGAACCAATATGCATGACTTACCCAGGCATTTATAGCAGGGAATTCACTGATAGATGCTTTGTTCCATTTCTCCACTGTAGTTTTAACAGCTAGAGGCAATCCTACCATCAACATGAGGCCAAATGCAGACAGTTTAGATGCATGGCCTGAACCAATACGCATGACTGTGCCAAACGCAGATAGCGCTTCCATAGTTGTGTGAACGTTCTTCATATCAGGGTTCTTGGCAATTTGATGAACAAGACATGATCTGGTAAAGAAAATGAGAAATAAGCATGTGTATTTGATTCAACTTTTATATGTAAAATTCAAAAACTGCATCCAACTGAATATGTAATGCAATATCGAATGAAATCTGTGTCCAAGGCTATTTCACACCCACATATTATCAGTATGCTGCAAAATACCATACCATTACTGTATTGCATGTTTCGGATACTTGCTTAAGGTTTGAGTGTTTTAGTTATAAAAGTACACAAAGCCTGTACATACCTTGAGTAAGCTGTATAGATCTCAATCAGCTGGAATATGATTGGTATCAAGTCCTTAGCTACTTCCATTGACTTCTTGGGACTTGTGTCATTCTATCAGTTGAAAAAAATCATGAAGAGAAAAACAAATGTGATAGATTAGTAGGGATTATGAACAAAACCAATAGGAAACATGACAAAAGTACCAGTAAGTGTAGTTGATAAAACAAAAAGATCACTACTGAAAATACATTCAAGTTTGCTTGATTTGGGAAAAACGATTTTCAGTGATCAGTACATCACCATGACAATGAATTGACTGACGAGGAGCAGTCAGTAAAGCTCATTAAGCCAAAAGACTTTTTAGTTTTATCACAATGCTTTAGACCCTCAATTCAATTTTATCAGGGTCCACACAAGCAACACAGACGTTTTTAAGCAGTAAATTCTCTCTCCAGATCAAGGATCTACCAACAAATTACAGATCATACAAAGAGCAAATTACTACTAATTTTCACCTACACATAGTTATCACAGTAAAAGAAAGAAAGAGTTCTTTAGGCTGATGGCCAAGGATAACCCAAGAAAGCCTCTAATGAAGCTTATTTCCATTGGGGTCCTAGATCTTTCTTTAATATTCAGTTTTAGTACAGGAGGAAAACCGGAGGACCCGGAGAAAAACCTGCGGAAGCGAGCATGGACTGAAAACCAAATGCACATTAAGCGCCGGGCACGGGGCTCGAACCCGGGACCTCATTGGTGCAAGGCGAGGTAACTGCCGCTGCGCCAACCCGCTTCCCAGTAGTACTTGTTGGCAGTATTTGCTGGTGATATCTATTATATTTCTGATGTAGCATTCCTGGTTTGTAAGATAATCTCAAAAGCATATAATTTTGGCAATCTGTCAATCTGTTAAAGATAAAATTAACAATTTTAGATGACACTTAATTATTTTACTTACCATTGCTTTAGTGAAGCCATCATCCAAGGACACATTGAGTTTCCCAATGACAGCATCTAGTAATGCTATAGCATGAAGACTTGGCAATGTGCTGACTGGTAACACTTCACCTGAATCAACTGACAGAGGCATTTCTGATAGCTAAAATAGACAAATATTAAAAATATTGGCTAGTTAACACTGAAAAGTTTTATTTCCATCGATTAATGCCAGCTATGGCAACAGCAAAATGTGAAAAAAATGTCAAAAGTTTTCGAAACCTTTCAGGTTTTAACAGACTTATACTTCGGTAGAATCACAAAATATTTCTTCATGAAATTTAGGTGCTAGTGCCAAGTAGTCTATCCCTTATTTACTAAAATTGCAGTGCACACACCAAGTTAGATATTGTCAATCTCTACCTAGTGGTAGTGATAACTCAATTTAGACAAAATTGTCAGTCAGGCCCTTTTCATTGGGCTGCAGAATTATTACTAGAGAATTCCTGTATTAGTTGATGTCAAGAAAATCAAATCTCACATTTGTTCTTTTTAATTGGTGAAGTACTGTCCTAGAACTTACCTGTTTAGCAATGAATTCCTGTGCAAGGCATATGTCATATTTGACATTGTTACAGTGTTTCACTACAATGTCAAGAAGGCTATCTGCTTCTGTGTCTGGTAAGCGTTGTTCACACAGTTGCTCCTACAACAAATAGCAAATAGATGTAAATACATGTCTTTCTATTAATATTATTTGCAAATTGCAAACACTTGGAATAAGAACAAGAAACTTATTGCTTCATATATTCAAATTTGAAAGCTTAGTTCTAGAATCAAAATCCAAAAACAGACAGAATTGTCCAACAATCAATTGATAATAATATAAATTGAATGTAGCATGTTGTAGGGAGCTTTTCCGACTTTAAAAGCAATAATTTTATTGATAATTGGCCAAAACATGCACAAAGGCTTTAGGAAGATCATAAATCAAAGAAATGCATTTTTGCCAATCTCCATTCCTATAGCTTCAAGCAGACTGCATATGCGTGTTGTGTGAGTTCCCATCTTCATATACACCTTATTGTGCCTTATTTAAATCTTCCATGTACATATTGTATTTCTGTCAACTAGATGGGGAGGAATCAAGTGGATAAAGAATATTGCTCAGCTACTCAACACTGGTGTAGCTCTGGAGAGACTTCAACCCACAATTGATAAGAAAATTGCTGTAATTACTGGGCCACAGTGTCCTACTTTGCTCCAAGTTATATTTTCATGCCTGAGTACATAGTCCCACATGTAGTCAAATATTCATTGTAAAAAATAAACCATTCAGTTTAACAGAATGGGGTTAAGTAAGTTAGTTAAGAATATCTGACCTTAATCCATGGCTTGAACTTTTCTGAGCCCATACGTGGCACCCATCTCAATGTGTGCAAGACTTCACTCTGGGTCAATGATCTCTCACTGTCAGTATGCTGTCCTTCTAACAACTTCATATATGCCACAGAGGGCGGTAGACATCCTAGTAAACGCCAGCACACAACACGAGCATAGTGAACTGCACAAGAGTCCTGTTAACGAATAATAAATTATTGATTGATGAGCAGGTGAATCACACAGTCAAATTTAAATACCATTGACAGGCAAAGTGGAAGTATGGTACAGTATTTATTGTGCACAAAATGCCATACAGAACCCAATATGACACTTGTGCACATAATAATTTGCTGTACCACACTATCACTAAACTTAAAAACAAATATGATCATTGACAAAATTATAAGTATTTGACATTAAAAAGCAGCAAAATTCCATGGAAAAACTCGAACTTTCTAACCCTGCGGAAGCAAGCATCACACCCTTGTGGGACCATACAATGGTGGCAAAATCATTAAGTGATACTTAAATTAACTTGGTTATGGCAAATCCAATGTTTGAGGAACCTGATAATAGTGCAAGGTTTACCCAAAAGTATGATACAATAATTTATAATTCATCTCCTTTATCATTATTTAATGATGACAAATCTAATTAATTCCTAAATAACTCATAATTCTAAAATTCCATGTATCTAATAATCAGCCATTCAGGCAAACGGTTCAGACACTTTTTTATCCAGATTCATGTGCAAAAATAAAATCGTAAATATGGAGTTGATAGACAATGACAAACTGTAACACTAACCATGTAATCCAGTATTTTATCCTCTTTTCTCGCTGCAACATCACATAAGGAGCCTGCTGCTAGGAGCTCCACAACAGCTTGGTATAGGTCATTGTAGTCAAAATTGGGATCAAACAGAATGTCACAGGCCTGAAAAAGAAACCAAGGGCATTAGGCTTCATTAGAATATGGTAGACACAAATCATGGCGTTGTTCAGTGACCCTTCTGCATATCTTTTTTATGAACACACTGGTAAATTGATGGGTAAAATGATCAAAGAGATATCCTGGTGTTTATAATTTTCTAAGAATACAATTTATTTGTCAAACTCACTTCTTTGTCCAAGACTGGCACCTCTTGGTTGCATTCAACTTCATTCAAGGAAATCAGATTGTAGAAGCATCTCTTCAACTCTGCAACTGAATTGAGAAAACAAACTGTTGTTCACTCCTCATGCTAAAACATACCTTCAGCTTTAAAATGATACACATTTTAAAAACACCCAGAAGTGGAGTTACAATTCTTCAAAGTGTGACAAGTCACAGTATGTAAAACAAAGAAAACTTGTTAAAGAAAATGAAAGTTGATAATTTGCCAGAAGTTTAAGGGACATAATCAATTTAGAGACGAGCGATCGCTCGGGCCGTTCGAGCTATTACGTAAAGTAGTTGCTCGTCCTATCTTTGCATAATGGTCAATAATATCAATAGGTACTTAATGATCTAATTAATAATGATTGCTCGTCCAGGGCATTGAATTGGCTCAGGTCAACTTGCTAGGCTCGTCTTTGCTCGACTTGGGTCTAAATTGATTATGCCCCTAAGACGGTAAGAACATTTCAAATCCACAAAAATATCAATTTCTTCAGAATATGACTTATAAATGTATTTTACCACATATCTTAAAATAAAAATAACTGACTTTGTAAAGCATAACATGTCCAAGGTTATGCAATTCTGGAACACATAAACCACACATTTTGTTGCAATTGATACATACTATCTGTTTCATTAATTGTGGCTGTTTCTCCTTGCGTTGCCTTGCGATAATTCTCCTCTACTTCAATGCATGGATAGTAGAACTTGGTGATTGCAATGCCACCCTTCTCTTCCTGGTACAGCATGAAGGCTGGGTCTGCTGACTGCACTGTGAAGATGTTCCATTGCACCTACACAAATAGATCAAGAAGATTGAAGTCAAATCTACACCTTTGCAAATAAATCAGTGAGATTGAAGTTACAATATGATTTTATATTTCTAGATAAGCTTATCATACCAGGGTTTATTATAAAGCACGATTGCACGATAAAGATGATTGCAGAAAACACAAGAGTAAAAGTTACATTTCAACTCTATGTTATTTGTTTTTGAGCCTAATATCAACGGGAAAGTAGTAAAAGGATGAATAATTTACAACTCATTAACCCGACTAAATTGAGTCATTTTGTGTAAGAGGGAAATGTGGCTGAGCATTTAGAGCTTGGGATTCATAATACAGGGACCCATATCAGCCCAAGTTTCCTGTTTTCCTTGTGCAAAAAACTTGTCTCCAATTACTCTGTGGTTCTAATTCATGTACAAGCTGTTAATCCCATGTAGAAATGCTCCACCTTTAGGTGCTGTATGCAATGGGTATACCAGGTAAGCATGCTGATGGAAGTAAAATAATTTATCTAAATCTATACTTCGATCAAGAATCGAGAATTGATACAGATAAGTGCTACAGGAGACACAGCGCGCCGCATCATTATCTACGGACCGCGTGTAACTGGGATTATGTTTATTTGCGAATGACGAAAAGCCTCATAATTCCGGCCTATTTAGGTTTTACGCCACCAATTATCTATCGCCCATGACTAAATTCAGTGTTTATTTCCAAAATCGAGGTCGTCTTTACCAGCTAATTCCTAAAATAATTACAATTACTTGCTCATTTTTTTATTTTAAATGTGTTGTTTAGATATCTGTGTTATCAGAAAGATAGAAAAGAATCGTAAATTCCAATAATTGTGAAGATTAATGTGTCTTTATTTTTATCCCCAGGCCTCAATAAGCAACCTGGTAGCACAGTGGATTTCAGTGGGGGACAGGTTAGACTCCAATTCCAGGCTGTTTACTGGAAAACGAGCCGGACACCCCAGGTAAATTTGGCAATTTTTTAGTGGTTTTTGACATGAATTTTGAGAAAAAAGACATTTCAGGAGATGGTACTCAAAGGAAATATGTGAAAATCATGGTCAAATCGAAGGAACTTACTTGTAAAAATATAGGAAAAGCAATTGGTGGTGTATATCCTTTAGTGCTAATCAAAGTATAGCCTTTGGAGGTGTAAGATATCCCAAGTTCAAAAACCAAAGGAATCCTTTTTTGTGACACCTCTATTGATGAGCAGATAATTATACTAGCATCAACAAGACTTACCTGTTCATACAGAAATGGTCTCGGTTGTGAGAAATGTCTGACAAAGAATTCGATAACCAACAGTAGACGACATACTGCCAATGGAGATTTCTCCTGCATACAGCTGGAAGGATAAATAATGGTGAGCATAAGGTTAGTCATAATTGAGAGGAATACATATGCAGTACCGGCAGAGACTGTCTTTTGAAAAATGCCAGGCGAGCTGCAAATCACTCTCCTCCAGATTTTTAGGTGAGCTGTGGGAGAGTGATTAGACATAATTTGCAAGGAATTGTATCATTCATATTCTGCCTTGCAATTGTTTATGCCAATGGTGGGTGAGTGATAAATAGCTCTCCTCAGCTTTCTTTAACACTCTCGCTTCCCTCAAAAGACAGTGCCTGTACGGGTAAGGCTAAAAAATTCATTATTTGTCTCATATCCCTTGATATTTTCAGAATCACATGCAGTATGCAATGGTTTAGTGTTTTTTTTTTTTACTGATGAAAGTTGAGATTTGTCATGTTACTCTTAATGATTTCATCAAATTTCTTCATACAGATATATCATGGATGTACATTCTGCTCTTCTCATAGGATATAATCACGTTTTGAAACATCCAAAACAAAAAGAGACTCATTGGAGGATATTTTCTTCAATTTCATTAAAAAGAAAAAAGAAAATCTAAAATACAAACAGGTGTTAGCCAAAAAATAAGGTTTGTCTCACACAATGAAAATCCAATGCGTGGGGAATGTGAGACAAACAATCAATATTTTTACCTAAACACCTCTTTTTAAAACAACATATCTGCATACCTCACCTGAGACTCCAAGTTAGCTGATCGTTTAAAGCTATAGTAAACAAACAGAACTATCCTAGGACAGAAGCACATAATGTGCCTAATTACCGCAGTAATATACTCTAACAAGCACTTAAAATGGTGTCAATATCATAACCTTTGTGTTTGTTATAAATTGCACTTTACGGCTGGGGTTACCCAGAATTGTCATCAACTTTTCTCTCCTCTCTCAAACTAATTATACAGACTACATAAAATACTTCACTATAGAGTGCCAGCATATAAACCCACCTTGCTTTTGAGGCCATGATAAGGGCCTCTGCACATCGCACCAAGATACTTTTCCTGTTCTCCCTTGGTAGACTCTCAAAGATGAATAACAGCAACTGTAGGTGCTCAACATTCACATCTGAAATATCAATTTTAAGCATGGTTTTACTTACATTAGTGGTTTAAGGAGCCAAAATTTTTGGCAAGCCGTGATTCTCATGCCTTTAACTGGCACAATTGTTTGCTAAAACCATCAATAACGGCACACAATATAAATGTTTCAAAAGCTTGAAATCAATATCTACTGTCTTTTATCGCTACAAGTTAGATCAAATCGTCAGTCAACCAATCCTGTGGGATGATTTACACTTATTCTGGAGAGTGTTCACACAGCTCTGCCAGATTTTCCCTTGCATTTTCTTTGAAACTCCTGCCAGGATGAATCCATTGAATAGACCTCCTAACAGGCATCTTAAGAACCCCAATCAAGTGTTTTATGCTTTTTTCATAAATCATATTCCACAATGCAATTTTCAGATTTCATGCCTGAACCTATTAATTTTGAAACTTGTGCTAATTATACAACAAGTTAGGTTGCCTAGAGTGGATGGCTCCAATAATGATGGCCCAATGAGGTATAGAAATACATGAAATTGAATTGGTCTATGGTTCTGTCACTGTCAACTTATGGAAGTAGCACATCAATTTATTCACTGACACTACTGTAGTATGACTACAAGTCTCTTTTATTCACTAACGTTTCTCTGACTGCACGTCTCTCAGGAAAAAAACTAGAGCACCATACATAAAACAGGTGCACATACATAAAACAGAAGCAACTGCATAAAAAACAGACACAATATTTCACCATTCCTTATATCTGCACAGGTTGAATATTTAGAGTGTAAAGTTATGAAACTTAAGAATGCCAAGATTTGGATAATTAGCAGAATTTGTATTCCTTAACATTCAAATTTTTTTTACATATCAAAACAAATATGTACATCACACATCTGACATCGCTTACCTTCCCCATCTGTGATCGGCTCTCCTTTGACCGCTCTATCCGTCAGTGTCCCCAGAAACCTTTCCCACACCTGCATACACGTCTTGATGTCTTTCTTATCATCGCCATCATTTTCTTCTTCTTCCCATGCTTTCTTGCGTTTCGTGGCTGGCATCTCTCCACTACTACGCCTGTCTGGTGCTGCAGGCTCCTTGCTTCTGCGTTGCTGTTGCTGGCGTAGTAAGATGTGGGCCAGTACGGCTAGGGTCCTGGGTGCTATGTTGAGGGGCCATGGGCCATTAGCACTTGGGAGTACTCCTAGGTAGTTTAACAAACCATTCTGTAAAAGTGAAGATATTATACAAGATGTAAATGAAATTGAATTTTGTGGTGCGTACCTACATGGAACTATTGCTTGAATACAAATGTCTTCAATAAAAAATGTTGTAATCCAAGTAATATTAAACTTACTTTTCAATTGTGCTATGACTCATAAAACTTATTCACATTCTGTAAAATTTTCATAAACCCTTTACTGTCTACCACACAAGCAATAATACTATGTTCAGATTATACATGCTATCTGTCCTTAATGAGTTTTATTCTCCCAAATAGTGTCCACTGAAAGATAAGTTTAATATATCAACCCTGTCAATTTCTTACCAGGTGCTTAAATCTCATTTCATCTTGTTCTATTTTTCGGAGTAGACCCTAACCAAAAGCAAACCAATTACAACAGAATGTATATTTGCAACATACCTGTAAAGCATCATCCAGGACATTTGATGCCACCAGGGTGTGGCTGAATTGTAGCAGCATGGAGGAGAAGTTGTCCATCAGGATTGCTGTCAAACAGAGAATACACAAATGTTACAGAGTCACAGTGCATATTAGTATAACATGTTTTTATTATGAACATTTGCTGAAGTTTGCTGATGAATGATTACATATTATACAGGCAATTGACCAATCAACTTCAAAAAGTTGCTTTCAGAGTTACAAAAGGTGTTTTTGATCCAACGGCAGATGTAATCTACAATGGTAAAATGACAGAAACTGTGCATGCAGTAAAGTTGCGATATACCCATCCTATTAAAGTGATAACACACTTATGGATTTATATCCATTGTAAATAGAACAAGTGTAATAACCATCATAGAGTATGTCTGGTGTCATCCATGTGATACCAAAATAAAATGAGAACAGTAATAAATCAGATAGCAATGCCTGTCAGAAGACTTTCTGACCACTACGTTCATTGCAAAAGCCTACAACAGAGACCTTAAAACTACCTAAGAGTGCTAGCAGTTACTCACCATCGTCCATCTTGACGCTGCCTTTGTCTAAATCTTTGATGACACTGGCCAATCCTGCTACATGGGCATCGGTGAAATTCAGGCTTTTGGTCAAGTTGGATCTGTTGAAGTGAAAATATGGAATAAACAGTTCACATTATAGATGGGAGATATGTTTGTTCATCAAGAAATCTAGTGTGAAGAAAAACATGTAGACATGCTTTAGCAAATTCATTGCTATGGTGCTATGGTGATACAATGCTTCAAAGACTGTTATACAAAAATATGTCCAAACAGAGGCCTGAAAATCCTGTTTAAGCAACAGGAGACCAATTTGGGTGATTTCTTAAACCCCACCCCTATTTATGGTAAGATAACCTCAATCACTTAGCAACATCTTTCCAATAACATTACCGTATATAAAAGGTCAAATGCGAATCATACATACCCAGGGAAGCTTTTGACAAGTCCATTGGTAGAGTTCAGCATATGCACAGTGAGGAACTGAAGAACATCTGAGGACAGTCTCAAGTACTGGGAAAAAGAAAGGAGTAATTAGTCCACATGTATTTAAAGAGAATTTGAAATCAGTATTAATTCAAATTACTTCAGGGAGAATACAATATCCTACAGTAGTCATTTCTCCTACAGAACAGACTTGCCCTACACACAGAACAGGTGAACCTTTTTTATATTGCCCTTACTCGTTGGTTTTCTGATTCGACAAGTCTTAATCAACCTTCCAGCCATAAAAGAACTCAAATCTACCAGCAATCATACTTTCTGCTACATAGCACCTGTATGGAACAATCTTCATATTCAGATAAGAAATTCTGACTATTAATCATTGTTCAAAAAATCTGTCAAAACATATCTTTATCAAATGCAATGTAAGGTATTTGATTGCTATTTGCATTATTTTCAGAAGTATATTTTTTGTGCTTTGATATTGATGCGAAGGGCACACTATATAACCTGATAATTTCAAATCAAATACTGAAGAAATCATTAATGATCCTGAACGAATATCAAATGCTTTTAACGACTTTTTTGTCAGTATTGGGTCCAAATTAGCTTCGAATATTCAACACTCAGGTAAAGATTAATATGAGTATCTTACACAAGCCAACCAAAAATGTATGTTTTTAAAACCTGTTGTTGCTGACGAAATTATCAAGATAATAAACAAATTTAATCCAAATAAAAGCCCTGGTCACGATGACATTGGAAATATGATCGTGAAAAAAATTGCTCGTGAAATTTCGGAACCTCTTTCGATTATTTTTAATTGTTCTCTTCAAACCGGCGTTGTACCAAATCAACTAGAGGTGGCTAAGGTAATACCAATATATAAGAAAGATGATGCAGAAATATTCTCTAACTATAGACCTGTGTCTGTACTTCCATGTTTTTCAAAAATACTTGAAAGGTTAATGTTCAATAGATGTATGGACTTCATAGATAACAATAAGTTATTAAACAAAAAACAATTTGGATTTAGATCTAACCATTATGGATTTAGAGGTATTACATTAGAATGGTTTCAGAGTTACCTTGAAAACAGAAAACAATTTGTTCGTTACAAATCTTGTGATTCAGAATTTAAATGTATAACTTGTGGAGTTCCACAAGGTTCCATTTTGGGACCATTGTTATTCATACTTTATGTAAATGATATTGTAACTGCTACTTCGCTATTTGACATCATATTATTTGCAGATG